>JAVKPL010006726.1:0-27628 GCA_032173675.1 Gastrolobium villosum
GTCCTCACTGTTTCAACCATACTCAGACATACTAGTCCTTTCCATTACTATTACTGCTCTTACGATTTAGTTGTTTTTCTTAGCTTTCACCGAAGCACATCCTTTCTAGTTTCTAGGGCACTTTGTTGTTTCTTATAATTCCGACTCACATTAAATTCTACACTCATATACTTTATTTTTCCTTGTCACGTGTCTTTACCTCTTCTTAGGTACTCATAACTATATCTCTCTCTCTTCACGATACGAAATTTACAATCCTCACAATAGTTTATATTTCCGATTAACCTTTTAAGGTTCTTTAACCACAATACACTCCTGAATTTTTCTATCTACTAATCATATTCATAATTTACTCTCACTATTACTCTTTTCGTTAACTGAACCATCTCAACTTTATCAACTCAGTCAGCTCAACTCTATACTCAGACCTCTCACGGTCTAAACACAACACTCATCAATGACCTCCATATCGAGAACTCAGGCTTAAAATTTTCACCCACTAACTATTTTCAACTTTCATTCCACTCCGATGTTATAACTTAACCATATGTTCCACTCATTTATACATCTTTCTCGTAATCATAATCATTTAATCCTGGATGTCAAACTCAGAATACTACTACTTTACAGCTTTACTCACTTCCACCAAACACTTTGGAACAAATCAATTTCCGACCCACTTCACTATTAACCGATGGGCTATTTAAAATGTCATATATCTCATATATAAGTCCTATTCACTAGGAATCCTTGACACTTAATTATCAAATCACTTAAAATCAATTCCATTATTGCCACCACTTCTATAATTCACCACCAGTTGGTATATCGGTCTCTTAGAATATTCAAAATTACCACAAACACTCGTCCATACCTCATTATTACTTAATCAAAACATCATCAATCATTGTGCATTTTCCACACACTTTCCACCATAAGTGGCATATGCGATCACATACAACATTTCTCAATCTACTTTACCAGCAAAACCAAGCTATTCACTTTTTGGTAATCAATTACAACTATAGTTCCCATCCATTAATACATGTTCGCACTTGACTCTATTTCAATTCATCTTTTCCTTAGGGCTAACACTTTACTGTTTTAACCTGAGATCTTGATCATCACTAGCCTTCCTAGAAGGACACTTACTCATTATGTCAACTTTAACTCACGTTATTATCCCTTTTTGGTCATAAGACGAGGGTTCCAACTAACTTGCTACCTCACTTAGAGACAAAATTTATTTCCTCAGATTTACTTTACACTTACATTAGTGCTTCACTATCACACTTCAAAGTTCTTACACACTAAGCCATAACTCTTATATCCAAATTTGACATACTATTGTCCATTTACAAATATATAACCTCACATCTTGCGTTAACCATATGGAAAAACTCTCCCAATACAGTGGGTAACAACATTCACAGGTTTAACCCCTCGAGCTCTTGCTGTCCTAAGGGCCCCAGATGCCATGACTCACCGATCAGAGAATCCACCCATATGATCCATGCCGTAAAAACGACTTACTACTAGCTGTCCCTATTCTAAGGCATCCCCCCAAATGTTTCTTCTTTGAGCATTTACATAAATTATCTCTACCATACTAACCTTTACACCAATGTGGAATACTTTCTCGTTTCTCATTACTCATATCAAATAATACTAGTCTCCGGGAACTTAACCCGCACCGAGATAGCTATACACTCCTGGCACATAGGCCCCACTAAGATCTCCCTACTATCAAATCATATTACTTGCACCCTGTGCACAGAGAATTTATACTCATAATACATCTGTATATAACAGCAAACTGGTACACCGTGCACTCCCGATCACACATGAACCCAGTCTATTTGGTGTCTGTATCACCTCTGTATATAACATCAAAACTGTTCTGTATTACCACATGGGCTGCCCCCATACTCTTAGTCGTAGTGGTATAATATACACCTGTTACATATAAGTTAATTCATCTTGCTCTCTTGTGTCATTCTTCTCACTGGTAGTTTACTTTCGTTTCGGTGACCCCTCTGACCTGGTTTATAACATAGTCGCGGTTATAATAATCCACATTCTCTTCGTAATTTCGTACACGTTTTCTAACTCGTAATAGTCCCTTCTGTCTTGTTACCGTTCAGTCCGTAGTTCATTATCTCTTCCTCGCTTATTCTTCTCACAGATTATTTACTCTTTTACTTTGACTAATCACTTGCCATGGTTCATAACATGATCCCTAATCCATAATTGCTAAATTTTCTCAAAGTTCTGTACACATCTCAATTTCTCAGTATAAGTTTCACATTTCCCATCACACAGGGATCTTCCAATCATTTCCGTCGAATCACAGATAACTACTTCACCTCAATCCTTGCACTGAATTTTATACCTCAGTTCACTAACAAATCTTATCATTTTCATCTTGAGTTACACATTAACTCTCTTGCTGACCATAATATTCCACACTCTCTGCACACTTTACACCTCAGTTCTTTCGTTAATCACGTAATTTCACCCTTTATTGCACTTAGTTCACACACTAACCACCCGGTTTCACATTAGGTTGTACCTTAGCTCATTCTCTAATCATATCATCTCACCTTATTGTTATACAACAATAACCCACAAAATCGTGCCATCATTCTAGTCCATTGCCTGCTACGGCTCACATAACATACGCTCAATACTGTAGAGCAACTCATCGACTTTCCTGATCACTTCCACCCTTGGTGGTTGTAGAATATATCTTTTCCTTGAAAATGCCTCTACTCCGTCGGTCACTCCATATCAAATACCAATATTTTCATAAGCGCACTACTATTAGTAGTACATATACATATACCACAAGATCGTAATTTCTTTACAATTCTCATTACTTTCGTACAAATGACTGTACATCTCAACCATCCTGTTCCTTTATCATTGATACGTCTGCCAATCTGAGTTGAACTCCACTATCTGCAATAGTGTCTTCATGGTACATATATCTTGTGCCATCCATGGCGATTCCTTCACTCATCATTAGTTCACCTCTCTTGTGTTTAGTCAACAGTATCTCTTTATGGAATTCACTCCCATATTTCAATATCTCTCACATTATCAATCTATCAGCATCATACTTTCAAGTGGTCAAATCTCGTAGGATTACTCATCACATATTCTATTTGTTTCTCTGCTTGGACCATCCCAATTCATTCAAGTGCACCGCACTTGTCCTGGTCCCATAACTGCTAATCAAACATGACGTGTTTAACTCACGCATACGAATATTTGTTCCCTTTTCTCAATAATTCTTCAGGTTCAAAACCTCTCGCCTTGATGAAGTCTATTCACCAAGACCACTTGTACATAACTGTCTTACTATACTACACATATACTTGGAATTTCACCGATCTCATAAGCTCATCTCTGTTATATGTTTATCTTTCATAGTACTGCAAAGTTCGTCTATGCACATATTGTACATATCATAAATTGTACACCACTGTTGCTTATAATACCCTTTTCTTTTGACTTTCATCGAAGTCAGATATAATATTTATGTCTGTTCTTTTTATGCCTTCTAATATTCATACTTGACTTACTGCCGTCCTCTGTCCATGGAGCAGTTGACACTGCAGCCACAACATCAGGCTAAATACACACATTCGGTGCTCCAAGGTTACTACGCAGGCTTCTTACGATGACCACACATGTAACACAAAGGAATGGGTTGATCAGACCCACACTAAGGAATTACACATACAGTAATCGATAAGAATCTACATACAACTATGTAGCACATAACGCATATATATATATTATCAGAGTTCCCTAACAAAACTGCTCTGATACCATAAAATGTAACAGCCCGTTGTACACCGGTATTGTTTACATTAATTATGATATTAAGCGCAGTTACAATCACAGCAATTCATTTATAAAAATGAGGATAAACTTTTTCCGATTATTACGCGAACAGTAAAAGTATAAAAAACGTAATAATAAAAAGCTGTGATCGTAACTGAAACACTAGCGGAAGACTTACTTAACTATTTATACACTTTATTTTATCACATACAAGATACTAAGGGGTTCCCATAAACCCACTTAGCCAATTCCTCACTTTTTACGTTTTTACCACTTAACCGGACTTGCTAATTTGTTTTTCTATGAACAAAAACTAAAAATCCAAACTTAATCTCCAGATTATCTTTTTTCCTTATTCAATTACCTTTCTAACAAGCTATCACACACTCGATTCCGAGATCGTGAGCTCCGGTTATCGCCGTTTGAAGTTGGACAAACAACATTGCCTACCAACTCCAAAACAGCCTAAAACCTCCAAACTTCACTGATTAAACTGTACCTAACCACAAGGACACTGCCTCTCAAAATTTTACACCATAAACTAGACACCTCAAACTTCGATTTGATATATCGTACGCTTAATTTGACCAAGTAACGAAGCGGGAATTAATTTCCCAACACAGACCCGAATCTGCCCACTGGTGCTGGCCAGAACAGGGCAGTGTGTGACAACAGCTCCCATGGACTGCGCACACCACAAATGAACCTAGGCTTTTGACACAACGTAGGGGACATCTTAAGCTTCAAAATGGCGTATGGCACGTCCCAATCGGACCACTATGGAGAGAGATACGCTCCTCCAAAGTTCACCCAAAAACTGCCAATTCTACAGAAAATTCGCCAGAGTTTCCTTTGTATTTCCAAGAATTCCCAAATTTGCATAACCTGTTTAACACCACTGATACACCTGAAATCCAGCAAAATCCAATGGGTGGCACACACAAGGACCAACAACGCCTTGGGGCACTTACAACCCAATCCAATTTATACTTAAAACATAAACAGTTCACTTTAAATCCTTAACTCATTTCAATCACAAAAGTCCACTTACATGCAATTTCTCAACATAACATAAACCATAAATCTAATATCATTATGCCACTATACTTCTCAATTACATATCACATATTACAATTCATGCCTTTCACTTACATCTTTCAACATAAACTTAGAATGATAAATATGATACACTTAGGCAAAATATACATGATCTTCCTATGGGCCCCTTGCCCGCCACTCCTGTGCCACTGCAACCTCCTGAAATAAATGCCCCGAGACGGGGTGAGATATACGAATATATCTCAGTAACCCAGAGGTTCTGGAGAAAACTCCGCCCAATGGTTCACTTCGATGTATATAAATAACATAAAACAACATCACTGTTATAAAACGGGATAAAGCAAGGGATTTAGAGAAAGGGGGAATATATCAGAACAACTACGACATGCGGGATGGTAGCTACCAATACCACGCCATGTCCTCGGCTATACGCCTATGGGTACTACCCCTGGCGTGTTCATAGAACAACCCACCAAGGTACCCCTTCCAACCATATACACCCGAGACAACCTAGTGTGCTCCTATCCGGATAACACACCACGACCCTGGGTCAACTGGAACTCCCTCTCGGAGACCTATCCAGTGGCAGTCCGGAAACACTTGCCCGAAGGCTAAAAATATCTACTGGCCAGAGATCTGGTACATAAGTACCCACTGTGATAATGCACATGCATGCTCATGCTGTTCTACACTACTCATACACACTTCCTACCGTTGCCATCAACTAGCAAGGTGGAACACAAAAGGGGAACAAGCCCCAGTACCAAGAGGTTACCTTTCTTTTTCCTTCCACTGAGCTCCGCAGAACTCCACTTACAGCTTGATACACAGGGAACGCCTACACAGAGGACCATTCCACACACTTAGAACTTTGAATCCACTCATGAATTTCAACATATCATGTGTAAACCACATCACTTACCTCAATCCACTTGATTCAAAACCAAGGGCAATCCACTGTTTTACTGTTCCAAGTTTATATCCACATACGGCAACCTATACAACCATGCATAGCCGTCACAAAAATCTCAACATTTTCGTGGCTGTATATGCCCTTTATCTCATAATATAGAGGGTTTTGAGGGAAACTAATCGGTGGAACGGGTTCGGATGATCGTTTCCATCGAATTTCAAGACAAGAATCGTTCGATTCGGTTAAGGAATGATGAAGTTATGAGAGGAAGAAAATTTGAACTCAAATGGTGCAAGGGAGGGGGGCTGCTGCGTTTTGGAAGAATGAGGGGAGAGAGAAGATCATGAATAGTCATATGGTGAGGTGGCTTAAGTGACTTTCAAGTGGGGTGGGTCCCACGCGATTTAAAACTCATCTGAATTACCCTCCGATTTCACTAAACGTCCGTAAATTCAAAACTTATTTATAAATTCTAATTTTTGACATTAACTAATGTCCTTTAATTATACTTGATCAGATGAATCCGGAGTTTTTCGGCCATTCGGGGAAAACACTGTTTTACGCGATTGCGCGCGCCGTTGGCACGCTTCTCAAAACTGACTTAATTCCATCGAATATTTCCAGAAATCACATTTCTTATTTATATAGACCATTTATAAACATATTTGAAACCTAGAGCTCAAAATTCCACTGGCACGTTTTACGGTGCAATCTTACTGCGGTATTTTTACCCGCGAAAAAACTAACTGATTTTTCTGAAACTTGCCTATCCACTCAATTTTTCGTTCTGAATCCATTTCCAGGCTTATTTTTATCATCTGAGACCTTCTACTCAATTTTTATCTTCCTAGGGTTGCGTGCATGGTTAATTACCATTTTGTCCTTTCTTTGTATTTTGGCTTAATCTTTAGGATTTTCACTAATTCTTCACTTAATCACTCATTTAATATTTTAATTACTTAATTTAGAATTGCGAGGTGTTATAGAAAACAAGAGCAAAGGTGCTCACTTTGGCTCACCAAGTGGAGAAGAAGGGTGGCAAGGGTGGCTAAAGGTGTTTCTGAAAAATAGAGGCACGTAGGATATAACACCTCGTAAATTTAAATGTGAATTTATATGATATAATGTGGGTTAAAAGGGAAGGATTAGTGAAAATCCTGAAATTGGGGTCAAAATGTGTACCAAGAGCAAAATGGTAATTTTCCAATAACGTAAACTGAGGCATGAAAAATGGAGTAGGAGAACTCAAATGATAAAAATAATGTCGGAAATGGATTCAGGACGAAAAATTGAGTGAATAGGCAAGTTTTGAAAATTTTGATGAATAGTGATTTTCCCGGTGTAAAAATACTGCGGTGTAATTGTACCGATAAGAGTGAAATTTTTAAGAGTATTTTGAGGAAATAAAAAAATGTCATGAACCAGAAAAATATGTAGATTGTGAATTTGTGACTGGAATTAGGTGAGGCATTAAAGTTAAATCGCGTGTAGGAACCGCTCCCACCAAAACCACTTAAGTTTCCTTCTCTTTTTCCTTCTCCCCCACGCGGCCCTTTTTTTTTCTCTCTCTCTCTCTCTTTTCTCTCTTCTTCTCCCTTCGTGAACGCCTCCATGGAAGGCAAGGGCAAGAAATTTTCTTGCCCTTTTCCACACCTTTGAGCCGCCAAATTGATAAAGTTCCAACACCAAGGTTGTGAGTATATTACCCTTCTTGAGAGAGTCATGAAAGTAAGTGTGTGATGAAATCATTTTTTCCACCGCATGCGAATTTGAGGATTTTGGGGAGCATGGGTGGTGCTTTGGCTTGGGTGGACACTTGATCTTCAACCATTGGAGCATTAGGAAGCTATTGGTTGTAAGTATTCCTAGTTTCATGGAGTTTTTGAGAAAATCATAAAATGGGTTTTATGTTGAAGTTGTGTTGGATGATTTGAGTAGATAGAGAGCTCAAATGGAAAATGTGCATTAGATGATTATGTCTTAGAATGATGTATTTGAGCTAGAAATGCAATAAAAATTATTGGTGAAAAATGTTCATAACTTAGGATTTTGCATGATGCCTAGGATTTGTGAAAATTGAATTGTGTAAGGAATGGATTGATGATTAGTTGTAGGATGTTGTAATATGATTATATGATGAGTATGAGTGTTAAAATTGAATTGAAAACATTGTAGAACCATCCTTTGAAGAATTCGAACCATAAAGGGTTTGGAGGAAAAATGATGTAAAAGTTGTGTAGTTGAGATTGTATGATATTAAGTGGTGTTTAAATGGATGGTAGGTCAATAAGTTGTTGCGGAATTGGAAGGAAGAATGTAGGATGTATGATTACTTTGAAAGTAAATCATTGTCATGGAAATTGTATTGATGATCATGTTGTTGATCATATAGGTTGCCTCTCACGGACGCTATGGAAGCGGATTAAGCTTGGAGCTTACGTATGGAGCATTGGCTTCGGAGTTGAGGTAAACCTTTGGAACTAGGGTTTAGTCCCTTGTGTGCTCCACCACGCCTAGTGGAAGGTTGTGGTTGGAATTTGTGTTGTTGAACAATGTATGAATATGTTTGTTCATGCATTATTGCTTGATTGTGTGACATGCTTGGAGCATGTTGTGTGTAAATTGTTTGATCTCTGGCCAGTAGATGTGTGTTGGTTTGGACTTTCGCAGGATAATTCCGCTGGGGATTCCAGTCGGGTTTTGCCGTGGGGCCGACTCTGGGAGCAGTACCAGGATGATCCAAACATGGGACTTCCGCTGGATAGGGCTCATGAGGAGTTCTAGTTGGATTTTTCCATGGGGTCGTCTCAACCATGGGAGAGGCACCAGGAAGATTCCGGGAGTTATACGATGGGGTCCTTGAACATAATCCAGCTGTGGATGTTCTTGGATTGTGCGCAGTTGTTGTGATATTGTATGTCATGCATGTCATACTATGTTATATGTTGCACATTGAGTGAGCCATGGGGTGGAGTGACCCTCTAGTACCCTTGGTTTACTGAGATGTATTTGTATATCTCACCCCGCGTTTGGGGACATCATAGGAGGGTGCTTATGTAGGAATGTGAAATTTATTAAAATCATAAGAGTAATTTGATTGTGTGTGTTATAAGGCTTTTGTGTTATAGGACTTTGGAAGTGGGCTAGTGTGTGTGGACTTGCCACCCTTAGACTTGTCTTATTGGATCCATTGTAGGTGTAGGCCAATGGCCCAAGGAGGCTTTTGGACCTAGCTAGTTCAGCCCAATGTTGAACCCACTTTTACCTCCCCTAAGCCTTGTCCAACAAGGCTGTCTTGTGCAGCAAGGTACACCTCATGGCTAGATGTATTTCACTCCTCATTTCATGCGCATAAGAGAGTAATTGGGACTTTGAAAATCTGCCAATTTTCCCTTGCTAAACCGCCACCTCATACTTAGTTTATGCACCTTTGACTTCAACTTCATTGCATGGAAGACACATGTGCACCTTAGCATCATTTTAGGCTGCATTATTCTTCTTTTAGGCGCACATGGGGGGAGTCATGGATCAGATTTTTTATGACACAAATCTGTCTTGAGTGTTGACCAAGAGAAACACCTTACACCTTCCATCATGAGGCTGAATTATGCAGATTTTTGCATGCTTTTGGCAGTCCATCATGAGCCAAATCTTCCCCTTTCTTCCACATGCAATCAAAGAAGGATTTTGGGGCTGCAACCTCTCATCCCATGCGCACATAGACTGCATCAATTCAGATTTTTGGCTGCCACATGGTTGTCTTGCATGTTGACTTAGTAAACCTCCTAGCATGTGCTCTTGATGACACCTCCTCCCCTCCACCTTGTGCGCATGGTTTGGTCATTTGTGTGAAAAATTCTGACTTAATAGCACTCATTCAGATCTGAACATATCTCCCTCACCTCCTTGCATGTGCATAGAGTAACTAAGAAGCAAACACTTGCTTGTTCAAACCTATTGTGCAGTCCCACTCCTTCAAGCAACCAGAATTTTCATGATGCTTAATCATTGCCACCTCTCCTCACTTTCCCTTTAAGTATGCGCATAAGGAAGGGCTGCCCTCACCTTACATTCAGCCAACTTTCCTTCCTCATCTCCTCACTCTCTAAACCGTGTAGTGTAGGGACCTTGGAGAAAGAAAAACTTTGCTAAGACAACTCACCTTCCCTCACTGTCCAGCCTTGTCCTCAACCATTGAAGCTGTCCAAGTTTGTTCCTCCTCACCTTGTATGCGCATAGATCATCATAGGAAGTGGGGACTTGTTGTGTAGTAGAGCTAGAAGGGTGTGGTGTGTGAGCAAGAAGTGTGTGCTACAAGAGGTAAGCCTTGAACTTAGACCTCTTTCATGGTGTGTAATCATATGTGTGCTTGAATGTCTCCTTGATTATGTGTGGTTTTGGATTCAAGAATGAGCATGGTAAAAGTAGAATGGTGGAACTATTTCTTGATGATTTGTATGCTTAAGTTATGGAATGGAAGTCTCATGGTCATGCTTAAGTTAATGCCCACTGTTTTGAGGAATATATATGCCACTGTTTTTGTATGAATATGCCACTGTTTTGAAGAGAAATATGCCACTGTTTCCCTATGAATGTGCCACTGTTTTGAGGATAAAATGCTCACTGTTTCGGTTCCTCAAAATCACCATTTTGATGCCACTGTTTCTGCACACTTATGCCACTGTTTTAATGCTCAAAAATGTACCATTCATGCCACTGTTTTGATGCATAAATATCACCACTAACGTCACTGTTTTGAATGTTCAAATGTACCATTCATGCCACTGTTTTAATGTTCACAAATCACTGTTTATGTCACTGTTTTAACGTTCAAATGCCACTGTTTCTGCCACTGTTTGATGGCACTGTTTCTGCCACTGTTTGATGGCACTGTTTCTGCCACTGTTGATGTCCAAAGAGCCACTGTTTCTGTTTCAAAATGGTCACTGTTTCTGCTGTATGTTCACTGTTTTCCTGCTATAAAACGTCACTGTTTCTGTCCACTGTTTTTAAGGAAAATACCACTGTTTTCTGCTCACTGTTTTAAAGAACAACTCACTGTTTCTGCTCACTGTTTTAAGCACAAACGTCACTGTTTTCTGCTGTAAAAACACTGCTGTATGCTCACTGTTTTCCACTGTAAAACACTGCTGTATGCTCACTATTTTCCACTGTAAAACACTGCTGTATGCTCACTGTTTCTGCTGTAAATAGCCACTGTAAATGATTGGTTGTAATTGATTTAGGTGCGCTTAAGAAGTGAGATACTTCGCTGCTGTTTGGTATTATTTAAGGCACGCAAAGGTAAGTGTCAGGCGATATTGCCTAATGTGACTATTGACTACTGGTATAAAATTGTGACATGATGCTCCATATTCCGTAAAAATATTATGTTCCATTATGATGAAAGGAAACTGCCAAAAATGTGCCGTGATGGCTATATGATTATGAGGTAAAGACGTTATGTGGCAGCATAACGCATATGAAAAGTACATGTGCCGTGATGGCTATATGAAAGGTATATAAGCATGCACCTTACATCATACCGCATTTTTACGCTTTGTGTGTGAAAGCATAGCATGACATGCATGTATCAAGATCATATAGGCCTTGTTTTAGAATAGTTATGTACAGGACCATGTGTTTGAGCAAGCATCATATAGGCATCCCCAAGGTACCGGGGTATGGGACACTTGGCATCAGTCCGCATAGGCCCACAGTTGGAATCCACATGGAGCTCAGGTGCCAAGGGTATATTTGATTCCACTGTGAAGTGCGCGCACGACGGTGCTAAAAGCGCAAAGGAAAGGCGTTATATACGCAATATATGAATATGATGAAAAGGAAAGGCGTTATATGCGCTATATATATGAATATGATGAAAAGGAAAAAGGAAAAGGAACAAGGATATGTTGAAGTGACTGTTTATGATTTTGTGCCTAGTTAATACTGTTATATTACTGGTTTTGTTGCCACACTACTGGGATTATTCTCACCCCTTCGGGGCTGCTATTTTCCTAAATGGCAGGAGGACATAAAAGCACATGAAGACGTGATGTTTGCTGTTGCTTGCTGATGAATGGACTTGTACTGTTGCTGTTTGTTTGATTGGATGACTGTAATGATTAATATTTTGGCACTCTTGGATGACTGTAGACTTTATCATCTCCATTTTATCTTGAAATTTTATGAACAGCGGCTATTTTGGAAAACGTTTGTGAAAGGAATTTTTGAAAGACTTATGTGCTGAAATTTTTACAGTACACCTTACGGGTGGTGTTTTTATGAGCAAACGAACTCGGATTTACTATTATTTTATATGCACGCGAAGCCCCAAACGTGCTCCTTCTAAATCACTTGAAATATTTTTATCGTCCAAACAGAAGTGATAAGAATTGTAGAAACGTGTTTCGGATTTGACATGTACATATATAAGAATCCCTGTTAGCTCATGTGACGTTAACGATTCTAATTCCGCGTAGCAAACGACTCTCTTGGATGCATACAAGGGAGGGCGTTACACTAATTGGTATCAGAGCAGTTTGGTCCATGGATTTGCTTGTGATTGTCTGAATTGATTGTTGATTGTGTTTATCTGCTGATTGACTGTCTAAATGTGCTATAGTTTAAGTATATGTTAGCTAGTGTAGTTAGATTGTTAGGACCGTTCTGTGATAAGACACGGATGCATAGTTAACTTGTCCGAATTGAACCCGAGTACCTACTTGGGACTGCTGCCATGAATAACTTGCGGTGAGCCTGATCAACTCATTTCCTGATATTGTGAGTGCAGAATCATGGCAGGTGGTCGCGGTTCAACTCGGGGAAGGTCTGGCGATGCGGAAGAGGATCTTATCACTACCATTGGGGGACTGGCAACGTTTATCCAGAATATGAGCCAAGAATGGCGCGACCATAGGCAACAGAATCAGAACCAACCCCCACTGCATGAAAATGCAGAAGAAATTGCCCGTCGGAGGTTGAAAGACTTCCGCAACTTCCAACCACCTACCTTTGAGGGTGAAGACAACCCCGAGGCTGCAGCGAAGTGGCTGCAGATGATCGAGCATATTTTCGAACGTATGGCATGCCCGGAAGCGCAGAAGACTGATTACGCGTCGTACCAGCTGATGGGAGAAGCTTTAACATGGTGGACTGGTGCGAGGGCTCTGCTGATAGCTCAGGACGTTGAACTGACGTGGGCCGTATTCAGACAAGTATTTTTGGATAAGTATTTTCCTAAGGCAATGAGAAGAATGAAGCACACTGAACTGCTGTCACTCAGGCAGGATAACATGACGGTTAATGAGTACATTGCAAAATTTGGGCAGCTGATCGAGTACGCCAACTTTGACCGGAACATTTATGATGAAGAATGGCAGGTGGAGAAGTTCGAAAGCGGATTACATCCGGAAATCTGCAAGCTCATTTTGACGACGGCTAATCGTACACTTCCGGAACTCATCAATCAGAGTCGTCAGGCGGAAGGAATCATTAACGAGGCCAAGAATTTGAATAAGCCACCAACGCAATTCCACGGAGGAAACCGAGTAGGCAGATTCTTCAGGACGGCACCTGGTAGGGGTCGAGGCAGAGGTACGCAGTTGCAGGCACGGCCTGGAAATTTTAAGAGAAGCAATACTGTTGGTCAATCGTCAACTGGACGACAGGGCGCGACTGTTTGTGCTACATGTGGAAAGAATCACTTTGGAGTCTGTCGCAAGAACAACAATGCATGTTTCAGATGTGGCCAGCAAGGACATTTTGCTTACAAATGCCCCCAGAACGCTGACCAACAGCCTACGCAAGCACGGGTGTTCACATTGGATGCAAATGAAGCACAGAAGTTTCCCAACCTGATCAAAGGTAATGTCACTTTAAATGGTCACCCAATTTCTGTTATCTTTGATTCTGGAGCGTCTGGCTCTTTTATGGCAAAACATACTGCCTTGAGAATAGGCATCACCCCAACCCCGTTACCTTATGAGTTACACATCAGCACACCTACTGGAGGATCGTGCACAGCCTCAGAGATCTGCAGAGGTGTTATCTTGCAGTATGAAGGGAACACGTATACAGTTAACTTGGTGGTCCTGCCGGTATTCAACTTCGATGTGATTATCGGTATGGACTGGTTGACGGAAAACGGGATAACATTGGACTGTCGAGCGGGGAAAGTCGTTGTTCCTGCGATAGATGGTAATTTTCAACCTTTCTCTCTAATTTCTTTATTGCAAGTTAGAAAAGAGCTCCGCAAGGGAGCAGCAGGGTATCTCTTGTCGATCGAGGCTGAAACCTCGGTTGACAATCAAATTCAGAATGTACCGGTAGTTAGAGAATTCGAGGAGGTATTCCCGGATGAAATACCTCGATTGCCTCCTCATAGGGAAATAGAATTTTCTATCGAACTTGTTCCTGGAGTTGGACCAATCTCCATTGCCCCGTATCGTATGGCGCCGTTGGAACTTCGCGAGTTGAAGAAGCAGATAGAAGAGCTTTTGGCCAAGGAATTTATCAGACCGAGTACTTCCCCATGGGGTGCTCCAGCCATCTTGATTAAGAAGAAGGATGGAAGTTTACGTCTGTGTGTAGATTACCGTCAGCTGAACAAAGTAACGGTGAAGAATAAGTATCCGCTACCGAGGATCGACGATTTGATGGACCAGCTGAGAGGAGCCAGAGTCTTCTCCAAGATAGATTTACGATCGGGATACCATCAGATCCGGGTCAAACCGGAGGATATTTCGAAAACAGCCTTTAGGACTCGTTATGGGCACTACGAATATCAGGTGATCCCATTTGGACTTACGAATGCTCCAGCGGTATTCATGGACTACATGAACCGCATTTTTCGCCCCTTTCTTGATCAGTTTGTTATTGTGTTTATCGACGATATCCTGATTTACTCAGCTAATGAAGAGCTGCACGCGGAACATCTGAGGGTTGTCTTGCAAATCTTGAAGGAGAAGCAGTTGTACGCGAAATGGTCGAAGTGCGAGTTTTGGCTTAAAGAGGTCCAGTTTCTGGGCCATGTCATTTCATCAGAAGGTATCGCGGTGGACCCCAGCAAGGTTGAAGCTGTCATGAATTGGGAACGACCCAAGACTGTCACCGAAGTAAGAAGTTTCTTAGGTCTTGCTGGATACTATCGAAGGTTTATCCAGAATTTCTCTCAGATAGTGCAACCTCTTACGCGTCTCACTCGGAAGGATAAGCCTTTTGAGTGGACTGAAGCTTGTGAAGAATGTTTCTTGGAACTAAAGAGCAGATTGACAAGTGCTCCCGTACTCACGATTCCGGACCCTACTCGAAAGTTCGAAGTATACTGCGATGCGTCGCTGAAAGGACTTGGATGCGTGTTGATGCAGGATCGTATGGCGGTAGCTTACGCATCTCGACAACTTAAGCCTCACGAAGAAAATTATCCTACGCACGATTTGGAGTTAGCAGCTATAGTGTTCGCACTTAAAATCTGGAGGCACCACTTGTATGGTTCGCAGTTTGACGTGTTCAGCGATCATAAGAGTTTGAAGTACTTGTTCGATCAGAAGGAGTTGAATATGCGGCAACGACGGTGGATGGAATTTCTGAAGGACTATGATTTTGAACTTAAATACCACCCAGGAAAGGCAAACGTGGTAGCTGACGCCCTGAGTAGGAAGACACTGCACACTGCAACTCTGATGATGGAAGAGCTGAAATTGTTTGAGGCCTTTCGAGACTTGAACTTATCGGTAGACGAGAGAGGAAATAGCATAAGATTGGGAAATATACAGGTGGAGAATGAATTGATCAGTAGAATTAAGGAGGCTCAGAAAGATGAAGAGTTAGTCCGTGATTTGGTTGGCAACCAAGATGTTGTAAAGGATGAGAATGATGTTTGGAGATTTCAAGGACGGCTGGTCGTGCCGAATGAAGTGTTGAAGCAAGAAGTTTTACAGGAGGCTCACAAGGGTAAGTACGCAGTTCATCCTGGATCCACGAAGATGTACCATGATTTGAAGACCTCGTTTTGGTGGCCGGGTATGAAGCGTGATGTTGCTGGGTATGTATCTCGATGCTTAACTTGTCAGAAGGTGAAGTACGAACATCAGAAATCGTCGGGACTCCTTCAAACTTTGGAGATTCCCGAATGGAAGTGGGACAGTATTGCGATGGATTTTGTAGTTGGACTTCCTCGGACGCGAGAAGGTTATGATGCTATCTGGGTGATTGTTGATCGTTTAACGAAGTCAGCTCATTTCTTGCGTGTTAGGACCACTTATAATACAGAGAGACTTGCCAGGGTTTACCTGCAGGAGATTGTGAAGCTGCACGGAGTTCCTATGAGTATTGTCAGTGATCGTGATCCCAAGTTTACATCTAAGTTCTGGGAATCCTTTCAAAGAGCATTAGGGACCCACTTGAGGTTAAGTACTGCTTACCACCCGCAGACCGATGGACAGACAGAACGCACCATTCAAGCTTTGGAGGACATGTTGCGAGCATGTGTTTTGGAGTTAGGAGGCAGCTGGGATAATTATCTCTCTTTGATTGAGTTTGCTTACAACAACAGTTACCACTCCAGTATTCAGATGGCACCGTACGAAGCTCTGTATGGGAGAAAATGCATATCACCTTTGTGCTGGACGGAAGTGGGTGAGCGAAGTATGTTAGGACCTGATCTAATTCAAGAAACATCCGAACAGGTAAAGAAGATTCGGGAAAATATGCAGAGGGCTCAGGCCAGACAGAAGAGTTATTACGACAAGCGTCATAAGCCTCTATCTTTCGAAGTCGGGGACCATGTATTTTTGAGAATCACACCTACATCGGGACTCGGAAGGAGAATGGGAGTAAAGAAGTTAAGCCCACGGTACTTAGGACCGTATCTGATTATGGACCGGATTGGAGAGTCTGCATACCGGTTGACTTTACCACCCAATCTGTCAGGAATTCACAATGTATTTCATGTGTCACAGCTACGGAGGTATCTCTCTGATCCATCTCACGTATTACAGCCGGAAGAAGTGGAACTAAAGGAAAATCTGACGTATCAAGTACAACCGTTCCAAATTCTTGAAAGATCCGTCAAGCGACTCCGTTCTAAAGAGATTCCGTTGGTGAAAGTATTATGGAACAACAGATCGGCAGCTGAAGCCACTTGGGAGCGCGAGGACGATATTCAGAAACGCTATCCAGAACTGTTTAGCTCTTAAGTAAGTTTATTTTGCGGACAAAATTCCTATTTGGTGGGGAGAGTGTAACATCCCGCATAATTAGTAAAATACATAAGTACTATATGTTATAGGTACATGTGTAGAATTCGGATTTATGGTGTAGGTTTGATGGCTTGCGAATTGTTTGATCTTTATCCTTGGATGAGATTAAGGTAAGTATTTAAATTAAATCATAGGAGGGTGCTTATGTAGGCATGTGAAATTTATTAAAATCATAAGAGTAATTTGATTGTGTGTGTTATAAGGCTTTTGTGTTATAGGACTTTGGAAGTGGGCTAGTGTGTGTGGACTTGCCACCCTTAGACTTGTCTTATTGGATCCATTGTAGGTGTAGGCCAATGGCCCAAGGAGGCTTTTGGACCTAGCTAGTTCAGCCCAATGTTGAACCCACTTTTACCTCCCCTAAGCCTTGTCCAACAAGGCTGTCTTGTGCAGCAAGGTACACCTCATGGCTAGATGTATTTCACTCCTCATTTCATGCGCATAAGAGAGTAATTGGGACTTTGAAAATCTGCCAATTTTCCCTTGCTAAACCGCCACCTCATACTTAGTTTATGCACCTTTGACTTCAACTTCATTGCATGGAAGACACATGTGCACCTTAGCATCATTTTAGGCTGCATTATTCTTCTTTTAGGCGCACATGGGGGGAGTCATGGATCAGATTTTTTATGACACAAATCTGTCTTGAGTGTTGACCAAGAGAAACACCTTACACCTTCCATCATGAGGCTGAATTATGCAGATTTTTGCATGCTTTTGGCAGTCCATCATGAGCCAAATCTTCCCCTTTCTTCCACATGCAATCAAAGAAGGATTTTGGGGCTGCAACCTCTCATCCCATGCGCACATAGACTGCATCAATTCAGATTTTTGGCTGCCACATGGTTGTCTTGCATGTTGACTTAGTAAACCTCCTAGCATGTGCTCTTGATGACACCTCCTCCCCTCCACCTTGTGCGCATGGTTTGGTCATTTGTGTGAAAAATTCTGACTTAATAGCACTCATTCAGATCTGAACATATCTCCCTCACCTCCTTGCATGTGCATAGAGTAACTAAGAAGCAAACACTTGCTTGTTCAAACCTATTGTGCAGTCCCACTCCTTCAAGCAACCAGAATTTTCATGATGCTTAATCATTGCCACCTCTCCTCACTTTCCCTTTAAGTATGCGCATAAGGAAGGGCTGCCCTCACCTTACATTCAGCCAACTTTCCTTCCTCATCTCCTCACTCTCTAAACCGTGTAGTGTAGGGACCTTGGAGAAAGAAAAACTTTGCTAAGACAACTCACCTTCCCTCACTGTCCAGCCTTGTCCTCAACCATTGAAGCTGTCCAAGTTTGTTCCTCCTCACCTTGTATGCGCATAGATCATCATAGGAAGTGGGGACTTGTTGTGTAGTAGAGCTAGAAGGGTGTGGTGTGTGAGCAAGAAGTGTGTGCTACAAGAGGTAAGCCTTGAACTTAGACCTCTTTCATGGTGTGTAATCATATGTGTGCTTGAATGTCTCCTTGATTATGTGTGGTTTTGGATTCAAGAATGAGCATGGTAAAAGTAGAATGGTGGAGCTATTTCTTGATGATTTGTATGCTTAAGTTATGGAATGGAAGTCTCATGGTCATGCTTAAGTTAATGCCCACTGTTTTGAGGAATATATATGCCACTGTTTTTGTATGAATATGCCACTGTTTTGAAGAGAAATATGCCACTGTTTCCCTATGAATGTGCCACTGTTTTGAGGATAAAATGCTCACTGTTTCGGTTCCTCAAAATCACCATTTTGATGCCACTGTTTCTGCACACTTATGCCACTGTTTTAATGCTCAAAAATGTACCATTCATGCCACTGTTTTGATGCATAAATATCACCACTAACGTCACTGTTTTGAATGTTCAAATGTACCATTCATGCCACTGTTTTAATGTTCACAAATCACTGTTTATGTCACTGTTTTAACGTTCAAATGCCACTGTTTCTGCCACTGTTTGATGGCACTGTTTCTGCCACTGTTGATGTCCAAAGAGCCATTGTTTCTGTTTCAAAATGGTCACTGTTTCTGCTGTATGTTCACTGTTTTCCTGCTGTAAAACGTCACTGTTTCTGTCCATTGTTTTTAAGGAAAATACCACTGTTTTCTGCTCACTGTTTTAAAGAACAACTCACTGTTTCTGCTCACTGTTTTAAGCACAAACGTCACTGTTTTCTGCTATAAAAACACTGCTGTATGCTCACTGTTTTCCACTGTAAAACACTGCTGTATGCTCACTATTTTCCACTGTAAAACACTGCTGTATGCTCACTGTTTCTGCTGTAAATAGCCACTGTAAATGATTGGTTGTAATTGATTTAGGTGCGCTTAAGAAGTGAGATACTTCGCTGCTGTTTGGTATTATTTAAGGCACGCAAAGGTAAGTGTCAGGCGATATTGCCTAATGTGACTATTGACTACTGGTATAAAATTGTGACATGATGCTCCATATTCCGTAAAAATATTATGTTCCATTATGATGAAAGGAAACTGCCAAAAATGTGCCGTGATGGCTATATGATTATGAGGTAAAGACGTTATGTGGCAGCATAACGCATATGAAAAGTACATGTGCCGTGATGGCTATATGAAAGGTATATAAGCATGCACCTTACATCATACCGCATTTTTACGCTTTGTGTGTGAAAGCATAGCATGACATGCATGTATCAAGATCATATAGGCCTTGTTTTAGAATAGTTATGTACAGGACCATGTGTTTGAGCAAGCATCATATAGGCATCCCCAAGGTACCGGGGTATGGGACACTTGGCATCAGTCCGCATAGGCCCACAGTTGGAATCCACATGGAGCTCAGGTGCCAAGGGTATATTTGATTCCACTGTGAAGTGCGCGCACGACGGTGCTAAAAGCGCAAAGGAAAGGCGTTATATACGCAATATATGAATATGATGAAAAGGAAAGGCGTTATATGCGCTATATATATGAATATGATGAAAAGGAAAAAGGAAAAGGAACAAGGATATGTTGAAGTGACTGTTTATGATTTTGTGCCTAGTTAATACTGTTATATTACTGGTTTTGTTGCCACACTACTGGGATTATTCTCACCCCTTCGGGGCTGCTATTTTCCTAAATGGCAGGAGGACATAAAAGCACATGAAGACGTGATGTTTGCTGTTGCTTGCTGATGAATGGACTTGTACTGTTGCTGTTTGTTTGATTGGATGACTGTAATGATTAATATTTTGGCACTCTTGGATGACTGTAGACTTTATCATCTCCATTTTATCTTGAAATTTTATGAACAGTGGCTATTTTGGAAAACGTTTGTGAAAGGAATTTTTGAAAGACTTATGTGCTGAAATTTTTACAGTGCACCTTACGGGTGGTGTTTTTATGAGCAAACGAACTCGGATTTACTATTATTTTATATGCACGCGAAGCCCCAAACGTGCTCCTTCTAAATCACTTGAAATATTTTTATCGTCCAAACAGAAGTGATAAGAATTGTAGAAACGTGTTTCGGATTTGACATGTACATATATAAGAATCCCTGTTAGCTCATGTGACGTTAACGACTCTAATTCCGCTTAGCAAACGACTCTCTTGGATGCATACAAGGGAGGGCGTTACAACTGTGATGGGTTGTAAGTGTCCTAAGGCGTTGTTGGTCCTTGTGTGAGCCACCCATGTGATTTTATATATCCATATGTGTTTAGGTTGCATTGGAAAAATTGGGAATTTTGTAAAAACGAAGGGAACTCTGGCCAATTTTTGGGAAATTAGCATATATTTTAGTGAACTTTGGGGGAACATATCTCCCTCCACTGTAGTCCAATAGGGATGGGCCTTATACCATTTTGAAGGTGGAGTTACCCTCTATGTTGTGTCAAAATTTGGGGTTAATTGGAGTTAGAAATGGGGCGGTAGAAGGTCGGAAACTCAGCCCCTGGAGTGGCCCCTGCACAAGTGCAGGAGGCTGATTGTGAAAAATGAGACAGTGGAGTGGTGCCACCTGGCGCCCCCTTGGCGCCATGGATCAGGAAGAAACACGAAATGGGCAAAATAAGGCAGTGTTGTGGCACTGGTTGGCGCCATAATGGCGCCACCTGGCGCCAGTCTTCAAGAAATGTTGTGGTGCTGGTTGGCGCCATAATGGCGCCACCTGGCACCAGTCTCCAGTAAATTTTACGTTTTGTGCGTATTCAGGTGCCTGGTCATCTGAGTGGGGGTAGTTTTGGATAGGTAGTAAATGTACAAAAAGATGGCAATATAAGGAGTTTATGGGAACCCTGTGAGTTCAATAATAAGTGAAATAAATTATGTCATTAGATGAAATAAGTCTTCTGCAATGTGTCACTGTTACGGTCACAGCTTTTAGTTATTCCGCTTAACGATTTTGAAGGTTGCGTAATGAATGAAAAAAATTTACCCGTATTTTATAAATGAACTACTGTGATTGTAACTGCGCTTAATATCATAATTAATGATAACAACACCGGTGAACAAAGGGCTGTTACATTTTATGGTATCAGAGCAGTTTCTTAGGGAACTCTGATGATTGTGTCATTGTGGTGAGTGTTGTATAGTTATACGTAGACTCATATTGATTACTGCACATGTGATTCCTTAGTTTGGGTCTGATCAACCCATTTTTTCGTGTCATATGTGTGGCCATTATAAGATGCCTTCGTGACAAACCTGGAGCACCATGCCAATCCTTAGACTGAGATCGTGGTTGCAGTGTTGATTGCTCCACTGACATAGATGTTGTAAGTGAAGTTGATGTAATTAAGGACTTAGTGAGAATAAATTGAGATAGTATGTTTAACCATTTTGGGTAGAATGCTACCATAGTTGAATGTGTGGTCTTGTGGTTAGTAAGTATGATTGAATTGAGTTGATATTGTGATGATGATGTTGGTATATATTCCCTAAATTTATGGGGAGCTAGAATAATTGAGTATTTGTGGAATTAGTGGTATAACTTTGACATGGTGGGGGATTTGGAACCACGATGAATTCGTGGAAAATTTGAATATGTGTGCTTATATGTAAGCTTGGATACATTAAGACCCTTGAGAAGGGCATACACTTGGATGAATTAAGAAGCTTGGATGTAGAAAGAGTTTGAATTTTCGAAATTCTAATTGAGGAAAGGGAGTACCTTAAAAATAACTATGAAAATGATGCGTTAGGTGCTGCAATGTTGAAAAATGGGACTTTAGTCCATGATGGTTTAATAATGGTTGAACATGAATGAGAGTGAAATAATGTATAGCAAGTATAATGTAAGAAGTTGAGGAAATTGCCATGGATGGCATTAGACAAATTTTATTGAAAGTCTTGAAAAAGTTTCTGTATATTGATATTGAATCATTTACATGAAGAATGAGGAGTATTTATACAAGGAAAAAGTAACTGAGCATGACTCAGCTATGACTCAGCTATGACTCACCTATGACTCACCTATGACTCAATCATAATTAATTCTAATTAATAAAATAACGGATTCTAATTAATTACAATCAATCCTAATTAATAGGAAATAAAAACGGAAAAATAATTGAATTTTAATTCTGATTTTCTACACTCCCCCTCAAGTTGGGAGGTAAATGTTGATCATTCCCAACTTGCCAATCAAGTCTTCGAATGCTGGACGGTGTAGGCCCTTAGTAAGGATATCTGCAGTATGCTCTTTGGTTGGAACATACATCATACGCACACTTCCATCATCTAATTTTTCTTTGATGAAGTGACGATCAACTTCCACATGCTTTGTTCGATCATGATGCACAGGATTTTGAGCAATGCTAACAGCTGCCTTGTTATCACAATATAGTTTTATTGGTAGGGAATATGAAATCTTCAACTCTTGAACAAGTCTTCTCAACCAGATTCCTTCACAAACTCCATGAGCTAAAGCTCGAAATTCTGCTTCAGCACTACTTCTTGCAACCACTGTTTGCTTTTTGCTTCTCCAAGTAACAAGATTTCCCCATACATAGGTGCAATAGCCTGAGGTAGATCTCCTGTCTACTGATGAGCCTGCCCAATCTGCATCAGTGTATATTTCAATCGTTCTTTTATACCCCTTTTTAAAGAATAATCCTCTTCTTGGAGTGTTCTTGAGGTATCGAAGCACCCTATAGACTGCACTAAGATGCTTTTCCTTGGGTGAGTGCATGAATTGACTAATCATACTCACCGCAAAGGCAATGTAAGGACGCGTATGAGATAAGTAAATTAGTTTACTAACCAATCGCTGATATTGTTCTTTATCCACCTCATTCCCATCTTCAATACCTAACTTGGTATTAGGTTCCACGGGTGTCTCAGCAGGTTTACATCCTAACATTCCTGTTTCCATCAAAAGATCTAGAACATATTTCTTTTGTGTGAGAGTGATGCCTGTTATGCTCCTAGCAACTTCCATACCAAGAAAATATTTGAGAGTGCCAAGATCTTTGAGTTCAAATTCCTCAATTCCTCAATATCATCACCTGTAAGAATTATATCATCTACATATACAATAAGAATAGCAATTTTACCATCCTTAGAGTGTTTGTGGAAGAGAGTATGATCAGTCTGTGCTTGAATGAAGCCTCTTCTTTTGACTGCTTGTGTGAATTTGTCGAACCATTCTCTGGGAGACTATTTTAATCCATATAGAGACTTTTTTAGTTTACACACTGATCCATTTCCCTTTTCAAAACCAGGTGGAGGATCCATATAGACTTCTTCATGTAAGTCACCATTTAGGAATGCATTCTTCACATCTAACTGTTGTAGAGGCCAATCTAGGTTGGCAGCAAGAGATAAGAGAACTCGGATGGTATTGACTTTAGCAACCGGAGCAAAAGTCTCATGATAATCTATCCCATGAGTCTGAGTGAAACCCTTTGCAACCAATCTTGCCTTGTATCTGTTGATGCTATTATCTGCATTGAATTTTATTGTAAACAACCATTTGCATCCTACTGCCTGTTTTCCCTTGGGTAGGGTCACTATCTCCCAAGTTCCATTTCTTTCTAAAGCATTCATTTCTTCAAAGACAGCATCTCTCCATTTTTGATCATCGAGAGCCTCATGTATATTTCTCGGTATCTTTGTATTATCCAACATAGTATTGAAAGCACGAAACCCTGGGGACAACTTTCCATATGAAATATGATTAGAAATAGGATGAGTAGTACAAGATCGAGTACCTTTTCTGAGAGCAATAGGCAAGTTTAGATCATTTTCATCATGACACTCAAGTGTTGGGGTGCTGGAACTAGAACATGGTTCAGAATCCTGGCAGTGTAGAGGCTCTAGGTTATTCACACTTTGAGGAGACGTTCGCCTGCTATAAACTTGTCCCCACTTTGAGGAGGCTCCTGATGGTGTGGATTCTGTAGCTCACCCTGTTTCCAAAAATAGAGGTAATACTGTGGCATCACTAGGTTCCCATGACTGATCTTCATCTACTCCTATAGACTCCCCCTGAAGAGAAGTCACGGGGAAGAAAGAGTCATTCTCAGAAAAGGTGACATCCATAGAGACAAAAACCTTACGAAGGGAGGGTGAATAACACTTATAGCCACGTTGAGTAGGAGAATAACCAATAAAGACACACTGGAGAGACTTAGGATCAAGCTTAGACCGTTGATGGGAGGGAATATGGACAAATACAACACAACCAAATAACTTGGGAGGTAAGGAGGAGACGCCTCGGAAGGAAGAGAAGGTACGACAAAGACGAGAAAGAGGAGACTGAAATTTTAGAATGCGAGATGGCATTCGATTTATCAGATACGAGGCAGTGAGAACCGCCTCTCCCCAAAGATATTTAGGAACACTCGTGGTAAACATAAGAGCTCGAGCAACTTCAAGGAGATGTCGGTTTTTTCTTTCCGCAACTCCGTTTTGTTGGGGTGTGTCAGGACACGAGCTTTGGTGAAGGATGCCATGTTGGGAAAGATATTCTCCAAGAATAGAGTTAAAGTACTCTTTGCCATTATCTGTACGAAGAGTTTGTATAGCAACTTGGAATTGTGTTTGAGCCATGGCATGAAATTTTTGAAACACGGATGCAGCATCGGACTTGTCCTTTAGAAGATATACCCAACAAACTCGGGAATGGTCATCAATGAAGGTAATGAACCATCGAGTACCTGAAATATTTTAACACGGGCTGGACCCCATATGTCACTATGAATTAAGGAAAATGGGGAAGAGTCATGGTGAACTTTAGAAGGATAATGAGCACGAGTATGTTTGGCAAGTTGACAAATATCACAAGAAAACAAACTAGGACTTTTATTAATAAATAAGTTTGGTAACAACTTCTGAAGATAAATAAAATTTGGATGGCCCAGCCTACGGTGCCACAGCATAACATCATTACATGAATCAAAAGGAAACATGGAGTTTTTTTCTACGAAAACGGCTTCATGAGTCACATCCTCCTCAAAGTAGTAAAGTCCACCATCTTCTCTAGCACTGCCAATCTTCCTCTCCGAGTCCTGTTCTTGAAAAACACAACCATGTGGAAAGAATTTAGCAAAGCAATGCAACTCAGAAGTCAGCTTGCTTATGGAAATGAGATTACAAGTCAGAGAAGGAACATAAAGAAATGATGTTAAATTAATCAGCTCAGAAAGTTTAATGGTTCTGTGTCCTGCAATCTGGGAAAAACTGCCATCGGCGATCTTGACCCTAGAGGGTTCAGAATATGGAGTGTATGAACAAAACAAGCCAAGATTACCTGTCATATGATCAGAGGCTCCAGAATCAAGGATCCAATGATTTTGACTATCAACATGAAAAGCTGTACCTTGCTGGACCACATTACTAGTGGCTTTAGGAGGTTGAGTCAAAAGCCTCTGAAATTGTTCAAACTGAGTCTTGCTAAGAAAGACACCATCAGAGTTAGAGGATGCATTAGGCTCATCAACCTTGTCATCAGTAAAGACCTGATATGCAAGACCTTTACTTTTTCCTTTGGGCTTCCAATTTGCAGGTTTCCCGTGGATTTCCCAACATTTCTCACGGGTATGACCAATTTTATTGCAATGGGTGCACCATGGACGACCATCCCGTTTTGATTCTTCAGAGGAACGGTCAATGGTACGGTTGGCAGCTAATGCAGACATATCATCAGACTTATCAAGCGACTCTTTTTCTCCCAGCATAACTCTCCGTCTACTGGCTTCTCTACGAATTTCAGCAAAGGCATCAGCAAGGGAGGGTAACGGTCGCTGCCCCAATATTCGACCACAAACCTCATCAAGATCTCGGTTGAGTCCGGCAAGGAAATCATACAGTCTTTCCTTCTCCAAGTGTTTTTTAAATTGGGTATTAGCTTCCAATCCTTTAAGATTGGATGCATAATAAAGATCCAATTCCTGCCATAAATTTGTTAGTGCAGTAAAATATTCAGTAATAGTCATACCTTTTTGACGAAAGTCTCTCAACTTATTTCTCAGTTCAAAGACTTGAGAGGTATTTTCAAGATCTGAATAATTTTGTTGAACAGTATCCCAAATCTCCTTGGCAGTGTCGAAGAACAAATAGGTTTGGCCAATATGTGGTTCCATGGAATTAGTCAGCCATGCCATTACCAAGGAATTATTAATCTCCCAATTTTCATAATCAGGAGAATCCTCAACAGGTTTCTTCATTTTTCCCTCAAGATAACCCATCTTTCCTTTTGCCTGGATCACCAACTTAACAGATTGAAACCATGGCAGAAAATTTTTGCCGTTCAACCGGTGACTAGTAATCTGCATGCTTAAGTTGTCTCCAGAGGACTGAGTATTGGGAACAAATGAGGAAGCAGAAGAACGCTCTGAGGAAGACATGAAGGAAGAGAGAGGATTTGACCTAGTTGAATTTCACTTAACCTGTGTAAAGTGAAAAGTTTCAAAAATTTCTTATTTCTTCTTCGTCTTCCAGCGGACTCGATAGTGAGGGAGAAAAAAAAGTTTTTGAGTGAAATTTTCCAAAATCCGTAGAGAGAGCTAGAGACCTCCAAATCACTTCGTTCCAAAGCCAAACGTGTGAGAAATTTTGAGAGGAATACATTGGCACCCATACTCTTGTGTGTGGTTCACTGTAGAGAGATTTCCTCTTCCCCAAAGATTTCCAATTTCATGGAAAATATGGGTTTTGATGGAGCTTGAAGCCATGGGAGCTTAGATTAAGCTTTTCCCTTCATTCTTGGGTACATTGTGCTAAGGAATTACCTCTTTTTTCTTGTTTTCATGAAATTTTAAGAATTTTAGGTTTTGTGATGAATAATGCATGAAAATGTGAGTATTTTATAGATTATGATGGTTGTTTGTGGTATATTCATGTTGTATAGTTGATCCCAACGTTGATTTGAGCGATTTCCACAGATTGGAATCCATATTTGCTTGAGTTGGAGATTTGTGAATTTTTTACATTGAGGTAATTTATGGTATGGATAGTTAAAGAGTGATTTGGATATAGCTTCCTTTATTAAATATGCTTAGGATTGCTTACGATTGCTTCTTGATGAAAAACGAAAAAAAAAAGAAATCACTATTTAGCTCACTATAGAAAATCATGGTTTTTTTGGCTATA
>JAVKPL010006727.1:0-27421 GCA_032173675.1 Gastrolobium villosum
CATTTATTTAATTCATCCATTTTCGACGGAATTCATTTTCCTTCAAAAATCTTCGGCGGAATCCATTTTCCGTTTAAAAAATTCACAAAATCAATTTCTTTTGCATTTATTTTATTCATCCATTTTCGACGGAATTCATTTTCCGTCAAAAATCTTCACAAAATCAATTTCTTTTGCATTTATTTTATTCATCCGTTTTCGACTGAATACATTTTTCGTCAAAAATCTTCAACGGAATCCATTTTTCGTCGAAAAACTTCATAAAATCAATTTCTTTTGCATTAATTTTATTCATCCATTTTCGACGGAATTCATTTTCCGTCAAAAATCTTCGACGGAATCCATTTTCCGTCGAAAAACTTCACAAAATCAATTTCTTTTGCATTTATTTTATTCATCTGTTTTCAGAGGAATTCATTTTCCGTCAAAAATCTTCACAAAATCAATTTCTTTTGCATTTATTTTATTAATCCGTTTTCGACGGAATACATTTTTCGTCAAAAATCTTAGACGGAATCCATTTTTCGTCGAAAAACTTCATAAAATCAATTTCTTTTGCTTTTATTTTATTCATCCATTTTCGACGGAATTCATTTTCCTTCAAAAATCTTCGACGGAATCCATTTTCCGTTTAAAAAATTCACAAAATCAATTTCGTTTGCATTTATTTTATTCATCCATTTTCGACGGAATTCATTTTCTGTCAAAAATCTTCACAAAATCAATTTCTTTTGCATTTATTTTATTCATCCGTTTTCGACGGAATACATTTTTCGTCAAAAATCTTCAACGGAATCCATTTTTCGTCGAAAAACATCATAAAATCAATTTCTTTTGCATTTATTTTATTCATCCATTTTCGACGGAATTCATTTTCCGTCAAAAATCTTCGACGGAATCCATTTTCCGTCGAAAAACTTCACAAAATCAATTTCTTTTGCATTTATTTTATTCATCCGTTTTCGACGGAATTCATTTTCCGTCAAAAATCTTCGACGGAATCCATTTTCCGTCGAAAAACTTCACAAAATCAATTTCTTTTGCATTTATTTTATTCATCTGTTTTCAACGGAATTCATTTTCCGTCAAAAATCTTCACAAAATCAATTTCATTTGCATTTATTTTATTAATCCGTTTTCGACGGAATACATTTTTCGTCAAAAATCTTAGACGGAATCCATTTTTCATCGAAAAACTTCATAAAATCAATTTCTTTTGCCTTTATTTTATTCATCCATTTTCGACGGAATTCATTTTCCTTCAAAAATCTTCGACGGAATCCATTTTCCGTTTAAAAAATTCACAAAATCAATTTCTTTTGCATTTATTTTATTCATCCATTTTCGACGGAATTCATTTTCCGTCAAAAATCTTCACAAAATCAATTTCTTTTGCATTTATTTTATTCATCCGTTTTCGACGAAATACATTTTTCGTCAAAAATCTTCAAAAATCTTCGACGGAATCCATTTTCCATCGAAAAACTTCACAAAATCAATTTCTTTTGCATTTATTTTATTCATCCGTTTTCGATGGAATTCATTTGCCGTCAAAAATCTTCGACGGAATCCATTTTCCGTCAAAAATCTTCTACGGAATCCTTTTTCCGTCGAAAAATATCACAAAATCAATTTCTTTTGCATTTATTTTATTCATCAGTTTTCGACGGAATACATTTTTCGTCAAAAATCTTCGACGGAATCCATTTTCCATCGAAAAACATCATAAAATCAATTTCTTTTGCATTTATTTTATTCATCCCTTTTCGACGGAATTCATTTTCCGTCCAAAATCTTCGACGGAATCTATTTTCCGTTTAAAAAATTCACAAAATCAATTTCTTTTGCATTTATTTTATTCATCCATTTTCGACGGAATTCATTTTCGTCAAAAATATTCGACGGAATCCATTTTCCGTCGAAAAACTTCACAAAATCAATTTCTTTTGCATTTATTTTATTCATCCATTTTCGACGGAATTCATTTTCCGTCCAAAATCTTCGACGGAATCCATTTTCCGTCGAAAAACTTCACAAAATCAATTTCTTTTGCATTTATTTTATTCATCCATTTTCGACGGAATTAATTTTCCTTCAAAAATCTTCACAAAATCAATTTCTTTTGCATTTATTTTATTCATCCGTTTTCGACGGAATACATTTTTCGTTAAAAATCTTCAACGGAATCCATTTTTCGTCGAAAAACTTCATAAAATCAATTTCTTTTGCATTTATTTTATTCATCCATTTTCGACGGAATTCATTTTCCGTCAAAAATCTTCGACGGAATCCATTTTCCGTCGAAAAACTTCACAAAATCAATTTCTTTTGCATTTATTTTATTCATCCGTTTTCGACGGAATTCATTTTCCGTCAAAAATCTTCACAAAATCAATTTCTTTTGCATTTATTTTATTAATCCGTTTTCGATGGAATACATTTTTCGTCAAAAATCTTAGACGGAATCCATTTTTCGTCGAAAAACTTCATAAAATCAATTTCTTTTGCATTTATTTTATTCATCCATTTTCGACGGAATTCATTTTCCTTCAAAAAATTTTGACGGAATCCATTTTCCGTTTAAAAAATTCACAAAATCAATTTCTTTTGCATTTATTTTATTCATCCATTTTCGACGGAATACATTTTTCGTCAAAAATCTTCAACGGAATCCATTTTTCGTCGAAAAACTTCATAAAATCAATTTCTTTAGCATTTATTTTATTCATCCATTTTCGACGGAATTCATTTTCCATCAAAAATCTTCTACGGAATCCATTTTCCGTCGAAAAACTTCATAAAATAATTTCTTTTGCATTTATTTTATTCATCCATTTTCGACGGAATTCATTTTCCGTCCAAAATCTTCGACGGAATCCATTTTCCGTTGAAAAACTTCACAAAACCAATTTCTTTTGCATTTATTTTATTCATCCATTTTCGACGGAATTCATTTTCCGTCAAAAATGTTCACAAAATCAATTTCTTTTGCATTTATTTTATTAATCTGTTTTCGACGGAATTCATTTTCCGTCAAAAATCTTCACAAAATCAATTTCTTTTGCATTTATTTTATTAATCCGTTTTCGACGGAATACATTTTTCGTCAAAAATCTTAGACGGAATCCATTTTTCGTCGAAAAACTTCATAAAATCAATTTCTTTTGCATTTATTTTATTCATCCATTTTCGACGGAATTCATTTTCCTTCAAAAATCTTCGACGGAATCCATTTTCCGTTTAAAAAATTCACAAAATCAATTTCTTTTGCATTTATTTTATTCATCCATTTTCGACGGAATTCATTTTCCGTCAAAAATCTTCACAAAATCAATTTCTTTTGCATTTATTTTATTCATCCGTTTTCGACGGAATACATTTTTCGTTAAAAATCTTCAACGGAATCCATTTTTCGTCGAAAAACTTCATAAAATCAATTTCTTTTGCATTTATTTTATTCATCCATTTTCGACGGAATTCATTTTCCGTCCAAAATCTTCGACGGAATCCATTTTCCGTCGAAAAACTTCACAAAATCAATTTCTTTTGCATTTATTTTATTCATCCGTTTTCGACGGAATTCATTTTTCGTCAAAAATCTTCACAAAATCAATTTCTTTTGCATTTATTTTATTAATCCGTTTTCGACGGAATTCATTTTCCGTCAAAAATCTTCGACGGAATCCATTTTCCATCGAAAAACTTCATAAAATCAATTTCTTTTGCATTTATTTTATTCATCCATTTTCGACGGAATTCATTTTCCGTCCAAAATCTTCGACGGAATCTATTTTCCGTTTAAAAAATTCACAAAATCAATTTCTTTTGCATTTATTTTATTCATCCATTTTCGACGGAATTCATTTTCCGTCAAAAATATTCGACGGAATCCATTTTCCGTCGAAAAACTTCACAAAATCAATTTCTTTTGCATTTATTTTAGTCATCCGTTTTCGACGGAATACTTTTTTCGTCAAGAATCTTCGACGGAATCCATTTTTCGTCGAAAAACTTCATAAAATAATTTCTTTTGCATTTATTTTATTCATCCATTTTCGACGGAATTCATTTTCCGTCAAAAATCTTCGACGGAATCCATTTTCCGTTGAAAAACTTCACAAAACCAATTTCTTTTGCATTTATTTTATTCATCCATTTTCGACGGAATTCATTTTCCGTCAAAAATGTTCACAAAATCAATTTCTTTTGCATTTATTTTATTAATCTGTTTTCGACGGAATTCATTTTCCGTCAAAAATCTTCACAAAATCAATTTCTTTTGCATTTATTTTATTAATCCGTTTTCGACGGAATACATTTTTCGTCAAAAATCTTAGACGGAATCCATTTTTCGTCGAAAAACTTCATAAAATCAATTTCTTTTGCATTTATTTTATTCATCCATTTTCGACGGAATTCATTTTCCTTCAAAAATCTTCGACGGAATCCATTTTCCGTTTAAAAAATTCACAAAATCAATTTCTTTTGCATTTATTTTATTCATCCATTTTCGACGGAATTCATTTTCCGTCAAAAATCTTCACAAAATCAATTTCTTTTGCATTTATTTTATTCATCCGTTTTCGACGGAATACATTTTTCGTTAAAAATCTTCAACGGAATCCATTTTTCGTCGAAAAACTTCATAAAATCAATTTCTTTTGCATTTATTTTATTCATCCATTTTCGACGGAATTCATTTTCCGTCCAAAATCTTCGACGGAATCCATTTTCCGTCGAAAAACTTCACAAAATCAATTTCTTTTGCATTTATTTTATTCATCCGTTTTCGACGGAATTCATTTTCCGTCAAAAATCTTCACAAAATCAATTTCTTTTGCATTTATTTTATTAATCCGTTTTCGACGGAATACATTTTTCGTCAAAAATCTTCGACGGAATCCATTTTCCATCGAAAAACTTCATAAAATCAATTTCTTTGCATTTCTTTTGCATTTATTTTATTCATCCATTTTCGACGGAATTCATTTTCCGTCCAAAATCTTCGACGGAATCTATTTTCCGTTTAAAAAATTCACAAAATCAATTTCTTTTTCATTTATTTTATTCATCCATTTTCGACGGAATTCATTTTCCGTCAAAAATCGTCGACGGAATCCATTTTCCGTCGAAAAACTTCACAAAATCAATTTCTTTTGCATTTATTTTATTCATCCATTTTCGACGGAATTCATTTGCCGTCGAAAAACTTCACAAAATCAATTTCTTTTGCATTTATTTTATTCATCCGTTTTCGACGGAATACATTTTTCGTTAAAAATCTTCAACGGAATCCATTTTTCGTCGAAAAACTTCATAAAATCAATTTCTTTTGCATTTATTTTATTCATCCATTTTCGACGGAATTCATTTTCCGTCCAAAATCTTCGACGGAATCCATTTTCCGTCGAAAAACTTCACAAAATCAATTTCTTTTGCATTTATTTTATTCATCCGTTTTCGACGGAATACATTTTTCGTTAAAAATCTTCAACGGAATCCATTTTTCGTCGAAAAACTTCATAAAATCAATTTCTTTTGCATTTATTTTATTCATCCATTTTCGACGGAATTCATTTTCCGTCAAAAAACTTCACAAAATCAATTTCTTTTGCATTTATTTTATTCATCGATTTTCGACGGAATTCATTTTCCGTCAAAAATCTTCGACGGAATCCATTTTCCGTCGAAAAACTTCACAAAATCCAATTTCTTTTGCATTTATTTTATTCATCCGTTTTCGACGGAATTCATTTTCCGTCAAAAATCTTCACAAAATCAATTTCTTTTGCATTTATTTTATTAATCCGTTTTCGACGGAATACATTTTTCGTCAAAAATCTTCGACGGAATCCATTTTTCGTCGAAAAACTTCATAAAATCAATTTCTTTTGCATTTATTTTATTCATCCATTTTCGACGGAATTCATTTTCCTTCAAAAATCTTCGACGGATTCCATTTTCCGTTTAAAAAATTCACAAAATCAATTTCTTTTGCATTTATTTTATTCATCCATTTTCGACGGAATTCATTTTCCGTCAAAAATCTTCACAAAATCAATTTCTTTTGCATTTATTTTATTCATCCGTTTTCGACGGAATACGAAAAACTTCACAAAATCAATTTCTTTTGCATTTATTTTATTAAAAATCTTCGACGGAATCCATTTTTCAGCGAAAAACATCGCAAAATCAATTTCTTTTGCATTTATTTTATTCATCCATTTTCGACGGAATTCATTTTCGGTCAAAAATCTTCACAAAATCAATTTCTTTTGCATTTATTTTATCCATTTTCGACGGAATTCATTTTCCGTCAAAAATCTTCGACGGAATCCATTTTCCGTCGAAAAACTTCACAAAATCAATATCTTTTGCATTTATTTTATTCATCCGTTTTCGACGGAATTCATTTTCCGTCAAAAATCTTCACAAAATCAATTTCTTTTGCATTTATTTTATTAATCCGTTTTCGACGGAATTCATTTTCCGTCAAAAATCTTCACAAAATCAATTTCTTTTGCATTTATTTTATTAATCCGTTTTCGACGGAATTCATTTTCCGTCAAAAATCTTCGACGGAATCCATTTTCCATCGAAAAACTTCATAAAATCAATTTCGTCGAAAAGCTTCACAAAATCAATTTCTTTTATGCATCCAAGAGGGTTGTTTGCTAAATCGTATTAGAGTTGCGGCGGTAAAGAACTCAATTAATTAAGAACTTTATCAACTAACATTTAAATTGGAGGCTTGAAAAAGTCCAGGTTTGATCCTCATAAAAATAATTTGAGAAAAATGAGATTGTTCATCGAACATAGAAAATTTCATGGATAAAACCCTTTGCTGAATTTTCTACGCTTTTCAGAAAACCTTGCTGTCTTATAAAATCTGTATAAAATCGAATTTAGATGCGATAAAAAATATTCCAAGCTTCTGAAAAACTAGACATCCGGGGCATCGCGTACATATAAATTATGCGCGATTCGGAGGTGAATAGCCCCGCGGAACAGGACACGTAAAACGCTTGTGAATCCTGTCCGTTTTCTGGGGACAGGCTGTAAGGCGAAGCTTATAAAAATTTGTACAAATTTCGTATAAAGATGAAACCTGCACAGTTTGAAAGTACATTCCCGGGGCTTCGCGTGCATATAAAATAATAGTAAATCGGAGTTCGTTTGCCCCTTGAAACATGACCCGTAAAGTGCCGGTAAAACTGTTAAAATTCAGCACCTAGTAAATCGTTCAAAAATTCTTTTCGCAATGTTTCCAAAACAGCCACTGTGCATAAAAGACTTAACAGAGTTCAAGTAATAACTTCATCAATCATCAAAGTTCTCAACATATACAAGTTCATACAGCCATTCAGCAATTAAACAGCAACAGCAAAAGTCCAATCAACAGCAGACATCCATACACTCACGTCTTCAAGTGTGCTTTCCTTTTTCCTGCCATTTTATGAAAATAGCAGCCCCAAATGGGGTGAGAATAATCCCAGTAGTGTGGCAACAAAACCAATAACATAACAGTATTGAACTAGGCACAAAATCATAAACAGTCACTTCAACATATCCTTGTTCCTTTTCCTTTTTCCTTTTCATCACATATATATATATAATGCGTATATAGCGCCTTTCCTTTTCATCATATTCATATATTGCGTATATAACGCCTTTCCTTTGCGCTTTTAGCACCGTCGTGCGCGCACTTCACAGTGGAATCAATATACCCTTGGCACCTGAGCTCCATGTGGATTCCAACTGTGGGCCTATGCGGACTGATGCCAAGTGTCCCATACCCCGGTACCTTGGGGATGCCTATATGATGCTTGCTCAAACACATGGTCCTGTACATAACTATTCTAAAACAAGGCCTATATGATATGGATACATGCATGTCATGCTATGCTTTCACACACAAAGCGTAAAAATGCGGTATGATGTAAGATGCATGCTTATATACCTTTCGTATAGCCATCACGGCACATATACTTTTCATATGCGTTATGCTGCCACATAACGTCTTTACCTCATAATCATATAGCCATCACGGCACATTTTTGGCAGTTTCCTTTCATCATAATGGAACATAATATTTTTAGGGAATATGGAGCATCATGTCACAATTTTATACCAGTAGTCAATAGTCACATTAGGTAATATCGCCTGACACTTACCTCGTGTCTTTAACATTCTTTGTCAAACATCATCAAGCCACATATCAATCAAACATTCCAATGAGCTAGGATCTTGTGCACCTAATCAAATAGATACATATACATATCCAATCAGAATTTATCTCATAGCACCATATACATCACATAGAGTTCCCTGATGTTAGGAGTCTTTGCACCTAATCAACCAATTACCAAAACTGCATTTTATTATTTATTATACATCAAATGTACTTTTCATGCAGTCAAAGTTTTAACTGAGATTCCAAGCTTCATATACTAAATTAATTCCTTACTTGATCGCTTTAATTTTTTTCTCCCCTTGTTAATTAGGCATTGTAACTTAATTCCCTTATACAGGTGCCCTAGTTTTTATGACCATCCACTAGAGGCCACTACTTTATCATGTCTATACATTCCTATACGGTTTAGGGGTCATAAAAAAAAAAGGCAAAATCCAATCTGTCTACATAGGCTAAGGTACATGCACAGTTTGGTGCCAACCAGATTTAGTCCTTCCAATTGCTTATTATTTTTCTGCCTAGATTTTATCCTAACATTCGTTAACCAGTGACAAAATTTCCAAGGGAACCTACACATGCAGGTTTGGTTTTAGGCTAGTAACTAGATGCATAAAGTCCATTCATCAACAAGACCTTGTATCTCAAGTTCAAGAATGTGTTATAGGGCCTTAACATGCTGTCTACGAAATTATCAGTACAAACAAGATAAAATTCCTTAGTCTAATTCCTTAGTTGTTAACACACAGAAAATTTCCCAAAGTCCATCATATAAACCGATTCGATCTATAGACCCCAAACAAGCGATTATTATCTTTTCTGTAGCGAACCCCCACCAACAACACTTAAGCATTAGGGATTAGCCCGATAACATGATGATTTGATTATTAGAGCACATGCAAAGCCTAATCTATTTTCTTAATCCAAGGACAACTTCGGAATTCATTGTGATTCATGTTCCAAGCTGGTAAAACAGTTTTCAGATTTACATGCATTAAAATGTGATTCATTGTGATTAGATCAGCCCCAGGATGTTATATATGTATGAAGCCTTGGAGATTGTGTTTTGTTAGCAATTGTTGGAATGAAAATAACAAAAGAACATATTCCTAACAAGCATGAGATGGTCAATCCAAAGGTAAAGGAGTATGAGTGCTACAAAACATTATTCCCCCATCAAGCAACCCCAAACCGAAGCAAAGACTGGAAGGGGAGCTAAAGGTCCAGCTTTTTTTTTTTACCTCCTGGCAGTAAACACAGTTATACACCTAAGTAGATCGAACATGTAGTCCACATATGTGCTCAACTTTCACCCGCCTGATCTCCCAAAAGTCACGATTTTTCCACTGCCTGTAAGGAGGATTATTTGCTCTCCAAGGACTCATATTCGCAGCTGCAAGCAAGGGAGTCATCCTATAAAAACTGTACTGAATAAGGAAACAACCAGAGGTAAAAGAAAGTCACGCCACCTCCTAGGTGTTGGTGAGACAACGGCCAAAACAGAGGAAAAGGGAAGATGACGCTGGATGTTTTCTTGCTAATAAGCTTGGGGTCTTGAGAGGATGAGGGTGTGGTTCACGGTTAAAAGGGGATGGATTGCAAGATATGTTCATGAGTGGGCTTCTTTGATGAGCCACGGTATATAGAGGGAGGTGAGTGAAGGAAGTTGTAATTTTTCTTTGAGATTGTCACTAACTATGCTTGCGGCCAAGAAGAATGAATAGAAGAATGAAATGTTATTGTTGTATTCTGAACGCCAAGTCCAGGATTCAAGTTGTCTTTCCTTCAAAGAGCGCCCAAACTGTAAAAATGGAAGGAGAATTTGAATTAGCTTACCTACTCATGTGTATAACGAATTCCCCACCCGAACAGTAGCCGGTCCTGCACCTTTCTGATGCTTCAAAAGGACTATTCCAACAGCATGTGAGGGAAGGATTGGTTCGTTTACAGCTGAAACAAGTACGTTAAATGGGACCTTGACTCAGAACCGATCCCCAAAAGAAACAAGAATAGTGAAAGGGCACCACACCTCCTTGGGGGGTCTTGGCCGAAACAAGAGAAGGAATGGAGAGTGGCTCAAAGCAACTGCATGCAGTGGGAGATCTTTATTAACCGATGAAAGAAGAAGATGAACAAAGAAGTGGAGGGGATACTATACCTCTTGACCATTTGGTACACGGCCGACTAGAGATGGAAGAAGAGAGCTATGTTCAGAATGTGACTGGTTTGGCTTGAAGATCTCTCAACGCATAGAAGAAACTAGATAAGGATCAGCTTTTAGACTAATAGAATGGAGTCCCTTGGTTAAGAGGGAATTGGCCGATACACACAGAAGAAGAAAAACATTCAATTGCCCCAAGGTTGGCACAAGTGGCGGACATGCAAGAGAAATGGAAGGGCATGTGGCGGTCGAGAAATGGAAGGGCTAGGTGTCACGCATGCCAGATGTTTGTGATATAAGTTGCCATGTGTAGATCCTAAACTAATCAAGGGCAGCCTTGGAGGATCCTTAGGATAAGACTAAAATGCAAAGGAATTGGGCTGAATCAAGAACACTTCTAAAGCCCTAAGGTTTTGGCCCAACAAGAGTTGGAGATCAAAACTATACAAGCCCAAAGGTGTACTACTTAGATACTAGTCATAAGCTCCCAATTCTTTTAAGTGTTTTTAATCTTTCGATATGATGCTATTAATTTACTCCCACATCTTTTACTAAGGGTTTATTCTTTAATAAAATTAATCACCTATTTTTAATGAGTACACAAATAATTCTAAGTAGTATAATGCTTTCTATATGTTATAACCAAATAGGTACTCACCTTCCATGGTAATACCAACAATTTCCTAATTAGACGGGATGTTACACTCTCCCCAACTTGTTTGGAAGTTTGTCCCCAAACTTCATCTTACCATTCCAAAATCTGTCTAAGTCTAATGCTTAATACCAAGCCATGCAATTCCCCGCATTCATACAGCCAGCTATAAAAAAATCATCAACATCTCAAAGTATCAACAACATACGTGTACTTTACATGATCATTACATAATACATGTATAACACAATTTTGGAAGGAATACTAATAAAATATTCCTAAGCTTATTCATGATAAGAACAATTTCCTAAGCTCTTTTTAAAGATCATCAAATACCATAACACACAAGTAGAACGAGAACAAAATCTTACATCCAACATCTCAACGAATGGATCTTCATCAAATCACAAATTTTCTATCCGATCGCTTACTCATATCATGTTAATGGTACCTCTTACATATTTATGTTAAAAGTTTCTAGCTATACTGGAATTAATATAAAAGGAACAAACAAAATCCTACACATGTACAACAACAATTCAAAATTATTCAAACAATTGCCTACTCACATACAACATGCAGCAAGATATTAGTGCTATGAGATTAAAGACAATCATAACGCTCCATGACATATTGAAACATTTTAACATCAAACTTATAAACATGAAACTTAAACAACGAATTTTATTTCTTTTTATTAAAGAGCTGCTAATCCAAATAAGCGCACTTACAAAAATTTCAATTTTCACATTATGCAATCGGTTTTCACATTAGATTTCCACAATTGATGCAAGTAACAGAAAAGCTTCTTCGTGGTCCTAATTCGAGTAACACACATATAAAAAATATTAAACAATTCGACAACTAGTAGTTAACACAACCAAGGACATAAAATTTTGCATATCAGCTTAAAAAAATGAGTTACTCACGCTGTGTTATATAAAAGAAGGATTTATTTCGGGATTAAGCTTTTATTAGAGAAGTATCACTTTCAGTATCCAAACAGAAAATTTCCGTGCAACATAAACATATAGTAGATGCGTACAGCTCACAGTTCGACTTTTAAAAATAAAAATTTCCTTTAAATCCAATTACAGTTCAACAACATGAGAAATACTAGGCACCATCAAGTCATTTATTTTAAGGTATAAATAAAGTATTCAAGATGAATCCATACAACCTACCTGCCAAATACAAAACATTTTGTCAAAACATATTATCTTTCAGTTCTCTTTGGTTAGTCTAAAAAGACCAAAAGAATTTCAAGTGCTAATTGAACTGCATACTCATGTGTCCACTTAAGTCAAGAACCGACATAACACTCTGCTTCACAGTTCCAAATAAAATGCATCAAATAAAAACACTGATCTAAACATCAAGGATTAGTATAAAATTTATTTCTATGGTCGGAATACACATTCAATAAGATCAAAAGGATTGCTGATCCTAGGATTTTTTTTTTTTTTTTTCATAGGTAAAACTTACTTCCCAAAGTGTATGCTACTTCAATATTTCTCTCTACAATCTGATCCTATTTTTACATACATTAACACATAAACATTAAATAACTTCATTTATTTCATTCAAAGAAATTATCAACTCAACTTTGACCGTCCAAAGCAGAATAACACACACCACACACTAAGAGTTTAACGAAATGGTCATGAAAAAGTAGGTGAGGGTTTCCAAACAGAAACAAGAACAAGACATATTATAACCAATCCAAGAAAATCCATATAATCAAAGACACGCTGAATACTTAATAGTATGAGTGATCACATTTCATCATCATAAGGCATATCAGTAAAAACATGAAGTAGGGAGATTCAAAACAACCAACATCAACAACCATAGACTCATTGATATGCTTACAGTGGAATTTAGATATTAAAATGAAGTGACAAACATAGTGATGGGTTCAATTAAAACTATGCACCAAAAAGTTTACGGTTAATGGATTAATATGGGATGGCAACATAATGATGGATTCAAATTGTAAGCATGATTTGATTAAGGCACACGGACACCCAAGATAAACAAGTAATTTATATAGTATGCAACCTACAACCTAGTATCATATACGTCACTCAAACTTATGTAATTCAGGTTCTTAATGGAATTCTATATAGTTCTGATGTCAAGCTTTCTATATACCAACTATATCCACAGTATATAGAAAATAGTTCATGGCTACACAAAATTCTTATAAGTTTAAACATTCTTGGTGAAATTTGAAACTTAGTCTACATAATACAATTGCATACAATTATACCAGTATCGTTTTAACATTCTTAATCAAACCATTTTCATCTGCCCAACCGTACCTATATATATTATTCTTTCAAACAGAAAATTAAGCAGGCAAAAGTTTCAATCACGTGCACTCTATTCATTTCTTTATTTATTTATTTGCAAGTACTTGGTATTAATTAGAATTTTCAAATATTTAATTCTACCAACACAAGAAGGTTTATCAAAAATCGTTCTTAGACATGTCTGAATTATTCACAAAATACCAACCAAATCAATGCATGCTATTCAAATTGACAAACACTACACACATAATACGTAGAGGGATAAGATCTATTGCACTTATTCACACTACCTCTTAATTCACGGTTTCATCCTTAGAGTTAATGACTAAACTTTCTCAAGAATGATGTCTAGTGTCAATTCACCATTAGAAGGTTTATAGGAAGGTAACTCACTAATTAAACTTTATCTAGTTTACTCTATTCCCTAGAAGCATGAATTGATTTTTTTTTTTTTTTACCTATACAAGTTTCCATCCTTAGCTAAAGTGGTTGATTCACAGTTTTCGGTGGAGATAACAAGTTCACCCAAGGCTAGATAACCTCATCCTAACTCTACGCTATAATATACATGTGAAGATATAGATTAAGAAACAATTTTGCAACAAAATTATCATAACCGTATGGTTAAAACAGAAGCCATAATAAATTCTGAATTGTTAAAGCAATAATCATGACAAATCCAATCTAGACAATCATGGTTATATCCAAGTTCCAATGGCTTATTATCCTTCATAACTTCAAATATTACAACACCTAGGTAACTCATATATCAGAATGGACATGCACAACAACAATCCTTACTTAAAGGGTCTTATCATCATCCATAACTAGGATATCACAAACATTCACACCAAATATATGTATACAGAACTTCGCTTATAAATCATAGAAAACATAATTAGTAATTCACCATAGATTCAAGTAACAATTCCATGCTCCACACCTAGTGCTCAGACACATGTGTATCCCGTGATAACCATGATAATGCACACACAAATTGCGCGATAGTGAGTTGATCAGGCTCACCACCTAGCAAGAGGATGGGCACAGCCATGTTTAATACAGTGTACTACCAGTATCATCACACCTCCAAAAACCCATTCACAACTAAGCTCAAACAGAATAATGCAGCGGTCATATACAATTAACCGGATAACCAAACAACAATCACTCAACAAACATCACACAATTCAATCAAAAACAGATATCCTGAACCAAACTGCTCTGATACCAATTAGTGTAACACCCACTCTTGTATGCATCCAAGAGGGTTGTTTGCTAAATCGTATTAGAGTTGCGGCGGTAAAGAACTCAATTAATTAAGAACTTTATCAACTAACATTTAAATTGGAGGCTTGAAAAAGTCCAGGTTTGATCCTCATAAAAATAATTTGAGAAAAATGAGATTGTTCATCGAACATAGAAAATTTCATGGATAAAACCCTTTGCTGAATTTTCTACGCTTTTCAGAAAACCTTGCTGTCTTATAAAATCTGTATAAAATCGAATTTAGATGCGATAAAAAATATTCCAAGCTTCTGAAAAACTAGACATCCGGGGCATCGCGTACATATAAATTATGCGCGATTCGGAGGTGAATAGCCCCGCGGAACAGGACACGTAAAACGCTTGTGAATCCTGTCCGTTTTCTGGGGACAGGCTGTAAGGCGAAGCTTATAAAAATTTGTACAAATTTCGTATAAAGATGAAACCTGCACAGTTTGAAAGTACATTCCCGGGGCTTCGCGTGCATATAAAATAATAGTAAATCGGAGTTCGTTTGCCCCTTGAAACATGACCCGTAAAGTGCCGGTAAAACTGTTAAAATTCAGCACCTAGTAAATCGTTCAAAAATTCTTTTCGCAATGTTTCCAAAACAGCCACTGTGCATAAAAGACTTAACAGAGTTCAAGTAATAACTTCATCAATCATCAAAGTTCTCAACATATACAAGTTCATACAGCCATTCAGCAATTAAACAGCAACAGCAAAAGTCCAATCAACAGCAGACATCCATACACTCACGTCTTCAAGTGTGCTTTCCTTTTTCCTGCCATTTTATGAAAATAGCAGCCCCAAATGGGGTGAGAATAATCCCAGTAGTGTGGCAACAAAACCAATAACATAACAGTATTGAACTAGGCACAAAATCATAAACAGTCACTTCAACATATCCTTGTTCCTTTTCCTTTTTCCTTTTCATCACATATATATATATATATATAGCGCCTTTCCTTTTCATCATATTCATATATTGCGTATATAACGCCTTTCCTTTGCGCTTTTAGCACCGTCGTGCGCGCACTTCACAGTGGAATCAATATACCCTTGGCACCTGAGCTCCATGTGGATTCCAACTGTGGGCCTATGCGGACTGATGCCAAGTGTCCCATACCCCGGTACCTTGGGGATGCCTATATGATGCTTGCTCAAACACATGGTCCTGTACATAACTATTCTAAAACAAGGCCTATATGATATGGATACATGCATGTCATGCTATGCTTTCACACACAAAGCGTAAAAATGCGGTATGATGTAAGATGCATGCTTATATACCTTTCGTATAGCCATCACGGCACATATACTTTTCATATGCGTTATGCTGCCACATAACGTCTTTACCTCATAATCATATAGCCATCACGGCACATTTTTGGCAGTTTCCTTTCATCATAATGGAACATAATATTTTTAGGGAATATGGAGCATCATGTCACAATTTTATACCAGTAGTCAATAGTCACATTAGGTAATATCGCCTGACACTTACCTTGTGTCTTTAACATTCTTTGTCAAACATCATCAAGCCACATATCAATCAAACATTCCAATGAGCTAGGATCTTGTGCACCTAATCAAATAGATACATATACATATCCAATCAGAATTTATCTCATAGCACCATATACATCACATAGAGTTCCTAGTGATGTTAGGAGTCTTTGCACCTAATCAACCAATTACCAAAACTGCATTTTATTATTTATTATACATCAAATGTACTTTTCATGCAGTCAAAGTTTTAACTTGTAATTCCAAGCTTCATATACTAAATTAATTCCTTACTTGATCGCTTTAATTTTTTTCTCCCCTTGTTAATTAGGCATTGTAACTTAATTCCCTTATAAAGGTGCCCTAGTTTTTATGACCATCCACTAGAGGCCACTACTTTATATGTCTATACATTCCTATACGGTTTAGGGGTCATGGGTCATAAAAAAAGGCAAAATCCATTTCTGTCTACATAGGCTAAGGTACATGCACAGTTTGGTGCTAACCAGATTTAGTCCTTCCAATTGCTTATTATTTTTCTGCCTAGATTTTATCCTAACATTCGTTAACCAGTGACAAAATTTCCAAGGGAACCTACACATGCAGGTTTGGTTTTAGGCTACAACTAGATGCATAAAGTCCATTCATCAACAAGACCTTGTATCTCAAAAGTCATCAAGAATGTGTTATAGGGCCTTAACATGCTGTCTTACATAAATTCATAAAGTACAAACAAGATAAAATTCCTTACCATTTGATTCCTTAGTTGTTAACACACAGAAAATTTCCCAAAGTCCATCATATAAACCGATTGATACTATAATTAAACAAGTCACTATTATTATCTTTTCTAGAGCGATTCCTCCCACCAACAACACTTAAGCATACAAGCATTAGCCTTAGCATAGCATGTACATGATTTTATTACAAGACACTACATGCAAAACAAGTAATCTAGCATGCAGATTTCTGCTCCCAATGCATGAGAGACAAAAACTTCATGGACAGTTCAAGGTAATACAAGACTATATCCAAGCTGGTAAAAAATCCATTGCAGATTACATGCATTAAAAGGCTGTTCACCAAATTTGATTAAACTGACATGGTTGCTCCCAAAATGATTTATCATATATATAACAGCCTGGAGATTGTGTTTTGTTAGCAATTCAAAGGAATGAAAATAACAAAAGAACATATTCCTAACAAACATGAGATGGTCAATCCAAAAGGTAAAGGAGTATGAGTGCTACAAACATTATTCCCCTATCAAGCACCCCAAAACCGAAGCAAAGATTGGAAGAGAAGTTACAGGTCCAGCCTTTTACCTCCTGGCAGAAAACACAGCTATACACCTAAGTAGGTCGAACATGCAGTCCACAAATGTGCTCAAACTTTCACCTGCCTAATCTCCCAAAGCCACTATTTTTCCACTGCCTGCAAGGAGAATTATTTGCTCTCCAAGGACTCATATTCGCAGCTGCAAGCAAGGGAGTCATCCTATTAAAACCGTACAGAATAAGGAAACAACCAGAGATAAAAGAAGGTCACGCCACCTCCTAGGTGTTGGCGAAACAACGGCCAAAACAGAGAAAAAGGGAAGATGATGCTGGATGCTTTCTTGCTAATAAGCTTGAGATCTTGAGGGGATGAGGGTGTGGTTCACGGTAAAAGGAGATGGAATGCAAGATATGTTCATGGGTGGGCTTCTTTGATGAGCCACGGTATTTAGAGGGAAAGATGAGGAAACGGATGCAAGTATGGTTTGTGGTATTTACCTTGAGGGACTTACGGCTGTGAGGGAGAGCATGAGAGGAGCTACATGTGAATCTGAATCAAGGAAGAACAATCCATTTTCTTGGGTGATCCGTAGTTATGCGCATGGAAGCAGGATGGAAATATGGGGCTAAGTTTGATTCAAAATAAATAACAAGAAGAAGTCAGCTTGCTACTCCTTCCATTTTGCGCTTAGGAGGAGACAAGATGGTCATAACTCTGACCCCAAAAGTACAACAGAAAGATAAGGTACTCTTCCCCTCTCATAGGGCGCTAGGAAGGTGAGTGAGGTTGAGTAGTTGAAAAGCTGCTTGAGTTAAGCTAACGCCACACACCATTCAGATTGCTTTTATCCTTTTCTTCACGCACGAAAAGAGAGGAATGGGCAAGGCTGACTTGTCTTGCTAAATGGGGACTTAGTCAAAATTTTCAACCACTAATGTCTCCATCCTGGGCGCACGCTTGAGAAGAAGCAGGATAAGGTTTCTATTTGCCATTCATGCAAGTAGAAAGGGAGTTAGGTGGCACCCAAGCATTGCATGGAAGGACTTCATGGTGACACTTAAGGGCATGCAGTGGCTGGTCTCTAAGGTTCAGCATATATGCGCATGATGAGACCAAGGGATTCCACTTTCCCCAATGTCCAAAGGTAACACAAGGCGCATGCAGGGCAAATGGAAGCAAGTGATGGACATGAAGAAGAGTTGAAGGACATGTGGCGGTCATGCAAGAGAAATGGAAGGGCTAGGTGTCGGTCATGCAAGAGAAATGGAAGGGCTAGGTGTCACGCATGCAGGATGTTTGTGATATAAGTTGCCATGTGTAGATCCTAAACTAATCAAGGGCAGCCTTGGAGGATCCTTAGGATAAGACTAAAATGCAAAGGAATTGGGCTGAATCAAGAACACTTCTAAAGCTCTAAGGTTTTGGCCCAACAAGAGTTGGAGATCAAAACTATACAAGCCCAAAGGTGTACTACTTAGATACTAGTCATAAGCTCCCAATTCTTTTAAGTGTTTTTAATCTTTCGATATGATGCTATTAATTTACTCCCACATCTTTTACTAAGGGTTTATTCTTTAATAAAATTAATCACCTATTTTTAATGAGTACACAAATAATTCTAAGTAGTATAATGCTTTCTATATGCTATAACCAAATAGGTACTCACCTTCCATGGTAATACCAACAACTTCCTAATTAGACGGGATGTTACAATATATATATATATATATATATATATATATATATATCAGTGGGAAGAGCTGGTACTATTAATCTTGTTGTTTATTTGTTGCTTTTTTCCATTAGCTCCCAAATCATGATTTGTGAAGCTATAGCTAAGATTTTTATTTTGTTGTTTATAGTGATTTGTTGCTTTTTCCATTAGCTCCCAAATTATGATTTGGGAAGCTATAGCTAAGATTTTTATTTTGTTGTTTCTTATACATTTGGTTTTGATTCCTAATAGAATAAAGTGAGTTAATTTTCAAATGAAACATATGATTCAATGTTAGATGATGTTTGTTTACTATCTTCTCTCTCTCTCTTTTCTGCCTTAAAGGACTATCTGGATGATGATGCCTACCCTAAAGGAAATTATGTACTAAAACAAAATTGGGACACATGAATATCTGCGAAAATATTACCAACAAGTTATAGGCTAGTAGCAGGTCAAGCAAGGTACAATCCAAACCAATGCAACAATAAATTTATTTGTGGCATTTTAGGACTCTCAAAACATCGTTGTAACAAAAAATAATTAAATAAAAAGAAAGAAATGGTAAACCAATAGACTTCATATAAAAAAGGTGCATTTGCAATAAAGTTATGGTACCTCTGCTTCAGCTTTAGCCTTTACTTGCTGCTGATTTTAATGGAGCCGTTCCTTGTCATCCACAAAAAAAGAGGGCATTCCATATGAGTGCACATGAGGTTTGATATTTTGCAACTGTTTGATGTTTTCCTGTAGTTATCTTGATTTTAAATATTAGAAATTCTTATGTGACTTATATATATTTATATATTTATATATATAAATATATATTAGTGGGAAGAGCTGGTACTATTAATCTTGTAGTTATAGTGATTTGTTTCTTTTTTCCATTAGCTCCCAAATTATGATTTGTGAAGCTATAGCAAAGATTTTTATTTTGTTGTTTCTTATACATTTGGTTTTGATTCTTGATAGAATAAAATGAGTTAATTTTCAAATGAAAAATATGATTCAATGTTAGATGATGTTTGTTTACTATCCTCTCTCTCTCTTTCTGCCTTAAAGGACTATCTGGATGATGATGCTTACCTTAATGGAGTCGTTCCTTGTCATCCACACAAAAAGAGGGCATTCCATATGAGTGCACATGAGGTTTGATATTTTGCAACTGTTTGATGGTTTCCTGTAGTTATCTTGATTTTAAATATTAGAAATTCTTATGTGACATATATATATATATATATATATATATATATATATATATATATTAGTGGGAAGAGCTGGTACTAGTAATCTTGTTGTTTATAGTGACTTGTTTCTTTTTTCCATTAGCTCCCAAATTATGATTTGTGAAGCTATAGCTAAGATTTTTATTTTGTTGTTTCTTATACATTTGGTTTTGATTCCTGGTAGAATAAAGTGAGTTAATTTTCAAATGAAAAATATGATTCAATGTTAGATGATGTTTGTTTACTATCCTCGCTCTCTCTCTCTCTTTCTGCCTTAAAGGACTATCTGGATGATGATGCCTACCCTAATGGAGCCGTTCCTTGTCATCCACAAAAAAAGAGGGCATTCCATATGAGTGCACATGAGGTTTGATATTTTGCAACTATTTGATGGTTTCCTGTAGTTATATTGATTTTAAATATTAGAAATTCTTATGTGACTATATATATATATATATATATATATATATATATATATATATATATATATATATATATATATATATATATTAGTGGGAAGAGCTGGTACTATTAATCTTGTAGTTATAGTGATTTGTTTCTTTTTTCCATTAGCTCCCAAATTATGATTTGTGAAGCTATAGCAAAGATTTTTATTTTGTTGTTTCTTATATATTTGGTTGTGATTCCTGATAGAATAAAGTGAGTTAATTTTCAAATGAAAAATATGATTCAATGTTAGATGATGTTTGTTTACTATCCTCTCTCTCTCTCACTCTCTTTTTCTGCCTTAAAGGACTATCTGGATGATGATGCCTACCTTAATGGAGCCGTTCCTTGTCATCCACAAAAAAAAGGCATTCCATATGAGTGCACATGAGGTTTGGTATTTTGCAACTGTTTGATGGTTTCTTGTAGTTATCTTGATTTTAAATATTAGAAATTCTTATGTGTATATCTCACCCCGTATATCTCACCCCGTGCCCTTGGTTTACTGAGATATATTTGTATATCTCACCCCGTGTTTGGGGGCATCATTTCAGGTTAGGTTGAGCCTGGAAGAGTGGAGCATGAGGTGCATATTGGAGGCACAATGTGTTGAGGATTTGATTGGGACACACCTTGCATATGTTTAATGCTTTGGAATTAGATCATGAACTTGTGCATGTTGAAAATGCCATGCCTTTGTATGTTCATGACTACATGTTAAGTCCTTTAAATCTGATGTATATGTATGCCTTGAGTATCTATTGTATATTTTGAGTGAGCATGGGACTTGTCCATCGCCACATTTCTTGTATTTGAGGCCTTGATACATGATGTTGTAAATGGCTCATTATTGTTGTAAAATGGCCATAAACTCAAGGATTATGAAATGATTGCATTCTTGTATGAAAATGCATGATGAAGGGGCCTAGAGCCTACATTAGAGTATGTATAAGTGTTGTGGGGAGTACTAAGGTGTTAGGGATGGATTACACAACTCTTTTTGGGCTGAAAATGCTGTAATCTGTCACTTTTGCTGCATAGTAATCGATTACCCAAGCATGGTAATCGATTACCATGCAACAGGGGACGAAATAATGCTATTGTCTCCACTGGTAATCGATTACCAGAGGCTTGGTAATCGATTACCAAGTGAGGTAATCGATTACCCAAGCTTGGTAATCGATTACCAGAGAACAGGGGAGGCAAATTTTGGCTACTGCCTCAATTTTGACAGGTGGTAATCGATTACCACCCACTGGTAATCGATTACCACAGTGTAAATTTTGAAAATTCAGGTTTTTCTAGACTAAAAGAAAGGGGCTTAACTTGGTGGGTAGAACTCCAAATGGTACGTGGTTTGAAACCACGCGTAGCTAATGAAAAGGGCTAGAACATGGTAAGATATGAAAGTAATTTGATGAGTTTAAATGAGTTGAATAAAAAGAAAGATTAGTGATGTTAGTAAACTGAATGATTCCGCGAATTGCATTTACAATTATAGTGTTGTTTTAATTGATTACAGAAAAGGTTATTGTTATGAAAAGGAATATGATAAAAGAAAAAAAGTTGCCCGTAATTTAATTAACCCAATTACTGTGATTGTAACTGCGCTTAATATCATAATCAATGTTAACAATACCGGTACGTAACGGGCTGTTACATTTTATGGTATCAGAGCAGTTTCTTAGGGAACTCTGATAATTGTGTGGTTGTGTTAAGTGCTGTATAGTTGTACGTAGACTCTTATTGACTACTACACATGTGATTCCTTAGTTTGGGCCTGATCAACCCATTTCTTCGTGTTATATGTGTGGTCAGTATAAGATGCCTTCGTGACAACCCTGGAGCACCAATGCCAGTCCTTAGGCTGAGGTTGTGGGTGCAGTGTGGACTGCTCCACGGACTGATATGTTAGTAAGTGAATTTGGTGTAATTGAGGACTTAGTGAGAATAAATTGTGATAAGATGTATAACCATTTTGGGTAGAATGCTACCATAGTTGAATGGGGTCTTATGGTGAGTAAGTATGATTGAATTGAGTTGATATTATGATGATGATGTTGGTAAGTCTTCCCTAAATGTATGGGGAGTTGAAACAATTGAGTATATGTGGAATTAGTGGTATGTCTCGGACAATTGTTTACGGTACTTTTTCTAACACCTTGTAGTTATAGTGATTTGTTTCTTTTTTCCATTAGCTCTCAAATTATGATTTGTAAAGCTATAGCAAAGATTTTTATTTTGTTGTTTCTTATTTATTTGGTTTTGATTCCTGATAGAATAAAGTGAGTTAATTTTCAAATGAAAAATATGATTCAATGTTTGATGATGTTTGTTTACTATCTCTCTCTCTCTCTCTCTCTCTCTCTCTCTCTCTCTCTCTCTCTGCCTTAAAGGACTATCTGGATGATGATGCCTACCTTAATGGAGTCGTTCCTTGTCATCCACAAAAAAAGAGGGCATTCCATATGAGTGCACATGAGGTTTGATATTTTGCAACTGTTTGATGGTTTCCTGTAGTTATCTTGATTTTAAATATTAGAAATTCTTATGTGACTTATATATATTTATATATTTATATAAATATATAAATATATATTAGTGGGAAGAGCTGGTACTATTAATCTTGTAGTTATAGTGATTTGTTTCTTTTTTCCATTAGCTCCCAAATTATGATTTGTAAAGCTATAGCAAAGATTTTTATTTTGTTGTTTCTTATTTATTTGGTTTTGATTCCTGATAGAATAAAGTGAGTTAATTTTCAAATGAAAAATATGATTCAATGTTAGATGATGTTTGTTTACTATCCTCACTCTCTCTCTTTCTGCCTTAAAGGACTATCTGGATGATGATGCCTACCCTAATCGAGCAAGAAGCCCACTTAGTGGATGGCTGTTGCATGTGGTGCATTGGGCTAGCATGGCATTTTGGAGGAGTCTATTGAATGCACATATTATGTTATGTAGTATTTTGAGACTTAGGTCATGAACATATTGCATGATAAGATTTCCATGCTTTTGTAGTGTTCATGATTATGTTCTAAGTCTTCGTAATTGTTTCATATTCATGCCTTGGTTTAAGTGTATATTTTGTGTGAGCATGGGGCTTGTCCATAGCCACCTATATTGTATTTGAGGCATTAGAAAACTTGTGTTGTAAATAGACCATTTATGGTGTAAAATGGCTATTATCTTAAGAATTCTTGTAATTGATGCATTCTATAATGAAAATGCATGATGGAAGGTCCTAGAGCCTACATTAGGACATGTGTAAGATCTATGTTGAGTATTAAGGTGTTAGGAATAGGTTACATCATTCTTTTTGTGTATTAAAAGCTGTCATCTGTCATTTTTACTGCATAGTAATCGATTACCTTTCATTGGTAATCGATTACCATGTAACAGGGGACGCAAAATGAGCCACTGTGAACAAAGTAATCGATTACCTGAGCATTGGTAATGGATTACCTAGTTCAGTAATCGATTACCAATGCTTGGTAATCGATTACCTGAGAACAGGGGAGCTGAAATGAAGTTTCTGCCTCATTTTGAAATTTTGGGTAATCGATTACCTTCCCTTGGTAATCGATTACCACAGTGCAAAATTTGAAAATAATGGTTTTTCTAGACTGAAATAAATGGCATAACTTGGTCTATAGAGCCCCGAATTGTGCACGGTTTGAAACCACGCGTAGCTAATGAAGAGAACTATAACATGGTAAGATATGAGAGTCACAAGATAAGTTTAAATTAATTGGGTAATAAGAAAGATTGTGGATATTTGTAAGTTGGGTGCTTCCGCGAGCTTGCATTTACAATTACGGTGTTGTTTTTAATTGATTACGGAAAGGGTTAATGTTTAAATAAAATAAAGTACTAAAAGAAAAATTTTACCCATAATTTAATTAACTCAATCACTGTGATGGTAACTGCGCTTAATATCATAATTAATGTTAACAATACCGGTGTACAACGGGCTGTTATAAAAGGAGAAGTGTCTTTTATAGTATGCTCACTTCGATTTCTATATCATCCATTTTTTTGATAAGATGGGTCTCATTTTTTTCTCTTATCAGCCTGAAATTCTCAACTTCTTCCGTGATAGGAGAGTTTAAAAGCCTTTTTTTATTTAAGTGAATCATTAGGTATGACGTATGAGTAAAATATTAATAAAAAATAAGTATAAAATTTGTTATTGTGAGAATTTCCTACTCTAAATAGATTAATTGATTATTTGAAGAATAGAAATTTTTTTCCTATAACCACTAAAGATAAAAAAAACAGTTAATAAAGATAATTTTATCTCTATTGACTGGAAAAATATTTTTCTCTTTATTTTTTTGTCCATAATGATTGCGGCAATACTTTTTCCTTCGTGGAGAAAAACAATTTCCTATTAGTATATTATGTTCTTCATTTTTTTTGAAAATGAGGGAAAGTGAACTAACTCAAAAAACACAATCTAGGGTAAGAGATACCCATCATGTCCCTGTTCAAAAGGCTAAAACAATCCTGGAGAGGTTCCTGAAGAATATGGAGTTCCAATTCATCCAAAGACTCCCATGGCCAGTCAGATAATCAGCTCTGTATATGTGAGTAATCTTATGTTCTTAACTACTCAATATAACTAACCTATTCTATACCCAAAAAAAAAACCTATTCAAGTCCTTCACCATAAATTACGCATCACTCAATATTTTTTTTAACTTTCACTTTATGTGATTCCAAAATAAAAAAGTTCTCTTGTATTGTGGTCCTTTTTTCTATTTTTTGAAGATTGTACAAAATATAAAGAGTAGTACAAGGGGCTTTATTAATTTTATACAATAGGAGAGAAGCTCTCACATTCTTATAGATTTCCCACATTTAATATTGTCACACATATATATGATGATAATTGACTACTGGACGTCAGGAGGCAACAAAAATGTTAACTATATATATATATATATATATATATATATATATATAGGGTCAGGATCGTTTTACACCAGTGTAAATCACACTCTCAATCTTGTCCGTTGATATCACTTATATCTAAGGGCTCAAATTTTTTAGGAATATAAGCCATTGGATACAAGTGGATCAATGGTCAAGATTGAGTGTAAGACTTCTAACTCTTACACCGGTGTAAGAATATCCTGCCCCATATATATATATATATATATATATATATATATATATATATATATATATATATATATGGAAGGATTCTTTAACAATTTTTATAAATTATACTATCTTCTCCCGGGAGAACATAGTGAAACCAGTGTTCTCGAGGGAGAAAATAGTGTAGTTTGTAAATAAAAAAGTTTGTAAATATAACATGCCCATATATATATATATATATATATATATATATATATATATATATGCATATGTATATATTATGACATCTTTAGTATAACACCTCGTAAATTCAAATGTGAATTTATTTGATAAAATGTGGGTTAAAAGGGAAGGATTAGTGAAAATCCTGAAATTGAGGTCAAAATGAGTACCGAGGGCAAAATGGTAATTTGCCAAAAACGTATTCTTAGGCATAAATATTGAGTTTGAGATTTTATATGACAAAAATAATGCCGGAAACGGACTCAGGGCGAAAAATTAAGTGAAGAGGCAAATTTGTGAAAAATTGATGAATAGTGACTTTTTAGTGTAAAGTACTGCGGTATGAGTGTACCGATAAGTGTGAAATTTTTATCAATATTTTTAGGAAATAAAAATATGTCATGAACCAGAAAAATAAGTAGATTAAGAATTTGTAATCAGAATTAGTGTTGGGGTTAAACTTAGATCGCGTGTGGGACCCGCGGCACCAAAACCCACTTGGCCTCACCACACCCCACGCCCGCTCTCTTCCCTTTTTCTTTCTTTCTTCCCGTGGCCTTCTCCTTCACTTGGACAAAACTCACCCATTTCCTCTCATTTCACCATTTATGCTATTCTCAACCAAATCCTTTGATTTTGGTGTTGAAATTTATTGTAAACCACCTTCTAAAGCCATTGGTGATACTCCCAAGCCTTGAAATCATCTCCTTGGTGCGTTTAGGAGCAAACTCAGATCCGAGTAATGATATTTCTTGGCGTTTTTGAAGTTTTTGGATCTTCCCTTGCTTGGTGGAGCCTTGGTGGAGTGTCTACCGTAGATTGTGAGTATATTTGTAGTATTTTTTCGGTTGATTTTGTAGATCTAGAAATATGAACTCTAAGTCTTTAATCTTAGATATGTGATGTTAGAGAGCTCAAATAGTGCATTAGATGATTATGTCTTAGAATGACGTATTTGAGCTAGAAATGCAATAAAAATTATTGGTGAAAAATGCTCATAACTTAGGATTTTTGAATGATGCCTGTAATAGCCCGTTACGTACCGGTATTGTTAACATTAATTATGATATTAAGCGCAGTTACAATCACAGCAGTTCATTTATAAAAATGAGAGTAAACTTTTTCCGATTATTACGCGAACTGTAAAAGTATAAAAAGCGTAATAATAAAAAGCTGTGATCGTAACTGAAACACTAGCGGAAGACTTACTTAACTATTTATACACTTTATTTTATTACCTACAAGATACTAAGGGGTTCCCATAAACCCACTTAGCCAATTCCTTACTTTTTACGTTTTTACCACTTAACAGGATTTGCCAATCTGTTTTTC
>JAVKPL010006728.1:0-27376 GCA_032173675.1 Gastrolobium villosum
TACCACACCACCAAGGCGCTGTTTGAGAGAGTTAAGTTGGAGATTTTGCGTTATTGAAATAGAATCAGCCTAGCCACACATCCCTCTCTATCCTTCCCTCCTTGTGCGCATCTTTAAAGAAGAACAACAACCTTGAACTCTTGCTGCCTTCTTTGGAGTAAAACTCTATCTCATCTACTACACCCCTCAGCCGTGAGCTCCTTGGGCAGGGAACAAATTGTCTAGCATTTCATCTTCTCTTTTCTAGTTGGCCGAACCACATTTAGCAACAAGAACTTGAAACTGTGAAGTTTAAGGAGGTGTGGCAGCTTCATTACCCTCTTGTCTCCTCTCTCTCTTCGGCCGCACACCAACAAAGAAAGGGCCTTGGTAGAACCTTCCTTTCCCTTGCATGCATCAGAATTCGAGCTCTTGGAGTTTAGGAAAAAGAAAAATGTTATTCGTTCTTTGCTGCTACCCTTTTGAATCGAGCAGTGATCTTGAGAACGCACAAGGAGGTGAGTCGAACTCTAAGTATCACTATTCTTTGTTCAGCTGTGAATGTGTACCTTGGGGGGGGGGTCATATTTCTGTTATTTTATCCTCACTGCTACTGTCTTGTGAACGGCATTGCCATTTGTACATACTAGTGAATTAGCAAAGTTTCAAAAGCTTCTTTTCCCCTCGCTGTTTGGCCGTGGCATGTATATGGAGTAAATGAAATTTTTGTCTGTCATTTCGTCACTTGTTGTTCGGCTGGAATGGATGTCTTAGGAGGATAATTGTTTAGTCATTTCCTCTGATTCGGCCTTGTATAATGCTAAATAATAATAATAATAATAATAATAATAATAATAATAATAATAATATAATAAATTAATTCTAGTGCATGTGTTAAAAACCGGTGATGACGGTATGTTCATGAGCTGAAAACCGAAACTGGAGGGGTTGTGGACCTTGGATTTCTTCACTGTTAGCTAGGGGAAAAACCGTATAACAACCAGAAAGATAATTAGAAAAGAACCTTGAAGTCAGAATGGGTACAAGGGTTAATAGGCGTGGAAACTGGTTGTTAAATTATAAGAAGAACATGAAACAAATTCTGAATTATTATGCTTATATATAAGTGCGCAAATCTTAAAGTGGGACTATGTTTGGGGTTAAAACTGATTTGGCATGAGTGGAAAACCTTAGGTTTTCTTTCGCTGTACTCATTGACAAATTAAAATGAAGTTAGAAAACTAAATCTTTATGAGAACCTTGGAAAAAAACCATTTAGATACACGGATTAGGTGAGGAAAGTGGAAACCTAGGAGTTTGTCAATTGCTAGCTAGTGATGACTAAGTAAGAGGCGGGCCATATGTGTGTCATTAGTGTCTTCTAAACCGTGTAGATATCATGCTAAAGACCTTATTTTATCACACTTTAGTTTGGTCAAAAATGTTAGGTATAATAGATAATGGAAGTGATATGCAATGTATAGGAAAACATAAAAGGGGTTCTGACTTGTAATAATTGTATCTAGGTGTGCAAACCTCTCGTAGGGGATGGACCTTGCCCTTTTCTGCACTTGTAAACAATTGTTAAATAAAACTTGTAAGCATCTAGTTGGTGAACCAAACCTTGTATGCGCTAAGGACTATTTTAGGCAGCATGATAGGTCTCTTTATCACCCTCCTGAATCGTGGAGAACATGTATATAATTAACCATGTTAAGTTCCTAGGTGATTGGCTGTACAAGTAGAACCTGTATGCATAGGACCCTTGGATGTGGTCACTTGATAACCACTTGGTAACAAACCTTTAAGTCTGAAAAGTTTCTAGTTTTGAGCTTTGAAGTTTGATTATACATCATGTACTAAAAAGAGTGGAAACGCTATATCATGTGTAGAAGTGATAAAATGAATATATTAAGTACCTAGTGAAGGTTAAAAACCAAATTTGCATGTATCGAATACCTTGGATTTTGTCGATTAAGGACAATTGGTAAATTAATAAATGGCAGAAGATTCGCTCAGTGTATAGACCTGGAAACTAATTAAAAACAAAGAATTTAGGAGAATGGGAAAGCTATGTATTGTATGGGAAATACATATGATGAATTCTGATTGGTTATGTATATATATTTATTTGATTAGGTGCACAAGATCCTAGCTCATTGGACTGCTTGATTGATATTTGGCTGGTGATGTTTTGATAAAAGAATGTTAAAGACTTGAGGTAAGTGTCAGGCGATATAGCCTAATGTGACTATTGACTACTGGTATAGAATTGTGACATGATGCTCCATATGCCGTAAAAATATTATGTTCCATTATAAGGAAAGGAAACTGCCAAAAATGTGCCGTGATGGCTATATGACTATGAGGTAAAGACGTTATGTGGCAGCATAACGCATATGAAAGGTATATAAGCATGCATCTTACATCATACCGCATTTTTACGTTTTGTGTGAGAAAGCATAGCATGACATGCATGTATCAAGATCATATAGGCCTTGTTTTAGAATAGTTATGTACAGGACCATGTGTTTGAGCAAGCATCATATAGGCATCCCCAAGGTACCGGGGTATGGGACACTTGGCATCAGTCCGCATAGGCCCACAGATGGAATCCACATGGAGCTCAGGTGCCAAGGGATATTTGATTCCACTGTGAAGTGCGCGCACGACGGTGCTAAAAGCGCAAAGGAAAGGCGTTATATACGCAATATATGAATATGATAAAAAAGGAAAAGGAACAAGGATATGTTGAAGTGACTGTTTATGATTTTGTGCCTAGTTAATATTGTTATATTATTGGTTTTGTTGCCACACTACTGGGATTATTCTCACCCCTTTTGGGGCTGCTATTTTCATAAAATGGCAGGAAAAAGGAAAGCACACTTGAAGATGTGAGTATCTGGAAGCATGCTGTGGATTGATATTGATTAGACTTTGGCTGTTGTTGTGTGATTGTTGGATGACTGTATATTCTTGTATATTTCGGGAACTTGGATGATTGTTGAAATTATTACTTTAACTCTGTTAGTCTTTCATGAACAGTGGCTGCTTGGGAAATGTTTTGTGAAAAGAATTTTTGAAAGTTCTATTAAGTGCTGAATTTTAACAGTTTTACCGGTACTTTACGGGTCATGTTTCAAGGGGCAAACGAACTCCGATTTACTATTATTTTATATGCACGCGAAGCCCCGGGAATGTACTTTCAAACTGTGCAGGTTTCATTTTTATACGAAATTTGTACAAACTTTTATAAGCTTCGCCTTGCAGCCTGTTTCCAGAAAACGGACAGGATTCACAATCGTCTTACGTGTCCTGTTCCGCGGGGCTAATCACCTCCGAATCGCGCATAATTTATATGTACGCGATGCCCCGGATGTCTAGTTTTTCAGAAGCTTGGAATTTTTTTTATCGCATCTAAATTCGATTTTATACAGATTTTATAAGACAGCAAGGTTTTCTGAAAAGCGTAGAAAATTCAGCAAAGGGTTTTATCCATGAACTTTTCTATGTTCGATAAACATTCTCATTGTTCTCAAATTATTTTTATGAGAATCAAACCTGGATTTTTTTCAAGTCTCCAAATTAAATGTTATTTGATAAAGTTTTTAATTAATTGAGTTCTTTACCGCTGCAACTCTAATACGATTTAGCAAACAACCCTCTTGGATGCATACAAGAGTGGGTGTTACAATGCGGGTGTCATAGCTAGAGTGCAAAATAGGCTTCAAGGTTGGAAATCCAAATGTTTGTCTTTGGCTGGAAGAATTACTTTGGCCAAGAGTGTGATCTCAGCTATCCCTATGTACCATATGCAAAATGATTCTCTGCCTATCCATATTTGCCAGGACATTGAGAGATTGCAGCGAAATTTCATTTGGGGAGACTCAGATACCAAAAGAAGGGCGCACTATGTCGCTTGGGACCAACTCTGTAAGTCTAAAGACTGTGGGGGCCTTGGTTTTATAAAGCTTAGATCTCAAAATGAGGCTTTTATGCAAAAGATTTCTTGGTTGCTCATCAATGATCAAGAGAGCCTCTGGTCTAAAGTCTTACTGGGTAAATATGGTAGGAAGTATGATCCTAGAAGAGGATTCATTGCCAAACAGGGGGACTCTTCTCTTTGGAAGAGTATAGGTTCGGCCAGAGCTAAGCTTGATCCTTTTTTGACTTGGGAAGTTGGAGATGGCAAGGCTGTGCTTTTTTGGGTTGATTGTTGGAATGGCTGGAATTCCAGCTTATATGATCTTGCTTGTGTTAAGCCCCCTTATTCAGATTTGGATCTTAAGGTTTGTGATTTGGTTGCTCATGAAGTTGGAGGCTGGAAGTGGGATTATTTGAAAAATTATCTTGATGTTGGGATTTTGAGGAAGCTGCAGGATACCCTACCCCCTTCATCTTCTGGTCTGAATGATAGGTTGTGTTGGACCAGAAATAGTGCTTCTACTTCAATGGTCAGGAATGCCTACTGCCAGTTAACTGATCTTAACTGTGGGAAAGACAAAGTTTGGTCTTTTATTTGGAAATGGAAAGGACCATATAGGATTGCTATATTCTTATGGTTGGCTTGCTTAAATAAACTCCCGGTTAGAAGCATTACAGGTCTTTGGAGTGGTGGAGAGACTTCCTGCCCCAGCTGTTTAGGCAACCAGGAGACAATTTTGCATGTGCTGCGAGACTGCACAAGAGCCAGGAGTGTTTGGGAGCAATGGTTTGGAGGTAATGTTCCAGAAGCCTTTTTGGCAGCAGAGGGATTTGATTGGTTTAAGCTCAATGTGTGTAAGTCCTTCTCTTCCATTCACTGGCATTTGTGGAATGAAGCCTTTTTTGTCACTTGTTGGTTTTTATGGCATTGGAGAAATCTTGTGGTTCATGATAACTTGTTCTCTTGGCCTGGAGATCCTCTGAGTAGGATTCTGTTTTTTCTTAAAGACATGAAAAATTGCTGCAGCAAAGATCCTTTTTCCTGTGTGCAAATAGAGAATCCCTCTTTTATTGGTTGCTGCAGTAATGCCCATGAGGATTCTGTTAAAATTCTGGTTGATGGTGCTGCAAATTTAAATTCTAAAGCTGGAGTTTGTGGAGGCTTCATTTGTAATTCTAAAGGTGAGTGGTTTTCTGGCTTCTCTCTCAATATTGGCAGCTGTTCCTGTCTTGAAGCAGAGCTTTGGGGTATTTGGCAGGGTCTTCTTCTTGTGAGGGACCTGAATCTCAGGGATGTTTGGGTTGGTTGTGATAGCAAGGAAGCTATTTCTTGTATCAATTCCTCATCTGAAGCTGATGGCATTTCTCTGTTAATTAGGAAGATTAGAGGTATTATTCTTCTATTGGATCATGTTCAGTTTGAATATGTTCCGAGAGTTCTTAATTCCTGTGCTGACAGGTTAGCTTCTTTAGGTTGGAATGGTAGGGGTGGAGAGTTGAAGGTGTACTCCTCTCCCCCCTCTAGTGTTTTTCCTTTTTGGAAAGAATTCTGTAGCTTTTTGCTGATGGAGCATGTCTCTTTTGACATGCATCAGCTTTCAATTTAATTTTGCTGGGCTAGGCCCTCCACTTTTACCAAAAAAAAAAAAATGTATCTACATATTTACAATCAAATAAAACAAAATAAAGTCATATAATTATTAAGTTATAAATATGAATATCTCTATTATATTTTATAAGATTATAAGCAATAAATTCATTGTGCACTAATTTTTCAATTTAAGATTCTTTTTAAATATTTAATGGTAAGTTCTATATCAAGTTACTGATTGAAATATGTACAAAATATTTGTTCAATAAGTAAAAATTATTATTATAAATATTAAATTTAAACAACACGTGTAATTTATTCTTTAAATTGGTACTTGTTTAGTAGCATTAAGTTACAAACAACTTGACAAATATAATACTATCAATTATATTAAAAATGTGTTATGATATAATATAATCTAATCTTTATCCAACCCAACTTAATTAGCTTGCAAATTAATTGATTGCCCGCCAATTGGTTGATTTACTTTTGAATTAGAGGATGTAAAATTATTATTGGGTTGCCTTTGGTTGAGCCTGAACCATTAGAACTCACCTAATTTTTTAAAATGAAATTTTGGGTCAAGCCAACCTATCCATGTTTCTTTTTTTTCATGACTTTTAAAATGTTTTGGTTGGGTTTAGGTTGAGCAGGAAAGCAAACCAACCCAATCTGTGTTATGTCCATAAGGTTGATAATTACTAATTAGTTAAAATCTTCTTATAGTCCTCAAAATCTTGATTTAGTTTCAAATGTTTATTTGCACTAATTTCGTTTAAATGTTATGGAATTGTATCAATATTATTCTTTTTTATTAAAAGTTCATTTTAATTGTATCAAAAAAAAGTTCATCTTAATTGTATAACAAAAAAGTTCATCTTAATAAACTTTTAAAATAGTGCTTATATGATATGACTTTTTCTAAATTTTTTTTTTTTCAAAATTAGTATTTTCATCTCTCTTTTTTTGGAAGTATTTTCATCTTTTTTTTAGTAAAAAGTATCTTCGTGTTTTTAAAAATTACTACAACTTTGTTTTTTAGTGTTCACTTTTCTGATAAAATTATGTAACTATAAAAAAATGCCTTATATTTGTTCTAGATCCTTGCTGGAAACTGAATTTGTCAGGCAGCATATAGTCACAGGATGCAAACAAACTTACATGCACAAGTAACATGTATCATAATCAATAACACAAGCAGCTTTTTCTCCCCCATTTTTTTAACCATTCAATATTTTCCATAAGCCATGATAAAATGTAACGTACTGCAATGCATGCAGCTAATTTTATTAATCAAAAGTTCAAACAAAAACCACAATTTTAACCTTTCTGGGACCAATTTACATCCATTTTGCTCTTTTACTCTCTCTGGTTTCTTTAGCACACGATGTCAATAACCACATGCGCTGGCAAATCATCATATGTCTAAAGAATATAAATAGATCAGAAATTTTAAGTCATTCATTGTCATCCTTATTTTTATAGCACATAAGGGTATATAATCTACAGTACAACACAGCATTTTCAAGTTCAAGCATGCAATACTGCAACACAGATAGTTTCACGTATATATGAATCCATAAAGTAAACCTGCACCCTAGTAGTTACAAGAGAGCTTATTTACAACACACTAACAAGCTTATTAAAATATTCCCTACATAATCTCCCAGAAGTCTCATTAGGCAGCTTTAGCAAAACCAATTTGGAGATTCCCATAATCAAAGACGGTGTGATATACCCTCATGAAAATATCGCCAAGAATCCTGCAGGGAGATATTGACACCAATATCAGAAAATTAAAAGAACGACTAAGCTTTTAGAACATAAGATATAATTCATATTATGCATGCTTGTTCTGTACTATGCAAGTTTATGCATATTAAATACAAAATGATGAACGTTATGAGAGTAACATACCAGAGAGGACCCCGTGGAGGAGCAATGTCAAAAGCAATAAATCCACTAAGGCAGACTTCTGCAATGCCTTCTCCAGTTTTCAAAATATACTGATAGTAAAGAGCATTTTCAGAACCCAGATAAATAAATAATCATAGGATATAGATAATAACACAATAATTTGTAGTTCAATATGCTCTTCAATTCAATTATTTGCCCACATCTTTTGTAAAGTTATAACTATTGGTTTTTCTTTGAACTTTGATTCAATATTTCTACACAAAAGCCAAAAAATTCACAAACTATTGAAGCAGAAACTTCCTGACTCCAATGTTCTTTATAGGAGTATAATTATCTACCAAAGCCACATTGTAAGTAATTTATTAAAATTCCAAAACCTTACCTGCTCAGGAGTGAGGATGAAAGGTTTATCTCCAATAGTAAATGTAATGTTTGGCAATTTAGAAATGCTATTACAGTTTACTACCGACTCTCCATTTGGACTTGGCAAGCTCTCACACAGCTGCCAATGATCAAATGCGAAGAAATTAATACATATAATGATATAAATCTGAACATCATCTTAGGTTTCTGGACAGGATGATTCAAAAGGAAATAGGCTTACCTGATTTATGTAGTTGAATACTATTTCCTTGGTTGACTTTTGTTTAAGTTGATTCTGGATCCAAATCACAAGCATCTGACAGGAAGAGCAAAGAGCAGTATCTTTGGCTGACAACTCTCTCTGTTCCTTTTCAGTCACCATCTGAATCCCATTGCTGCATAGCATAAGGATTCAAAGTAAATTTAGGAATCAGGAGTAATAGCATTATAAGCAAGAATGGGACCTAAACTTTTCCGGTGGCAAAATGCTAGAAATTGTAACCAATGAAGGGTATCAAGTCCTGAGTAATTGGTTGGTAATGTAGGTTCCTGGAAAAAGAAATTTCCAGATAACTCATGCATGTTGAATACTTCTTGATTTTACTTAGAAATTGACATTCGAGCTCATGAACAGAATTATGAAGCATCCATCGAACATCTTCAAATTATTACCCAATTGAAGTGCAATGAAACAAATATGATGAAAAGGGCACACAAAACATTGATATATAAAAATGGTCATTACAAAGACAGAGAGAGAGAGAGAGAGAGAACTTCCTACCTCTTAGATTGATCCCCCCTGGGCTTAGCAGAACATAAACCAACTTGTGAACAAACATCAGCAGGCCTTACCTGCAAATCAAGATCAAACTCATTTAGGTCTAAGGATAAAATGCATAAGGTGAAAAAGAAGGTAAGGCAAATTAAGGTGAAAAGAAAAACTTAAAGGTGGGCAAGAGAATTTACCCCTGATACCAAGAGATCCCATATCAACTCTCCAAATTCAACAACAATTTCCTTACATTCTACACTCAGAACTCCTTCAGCTCCAATAGCATGGTTGATTTCAGTCACAACAGTCTGAAATTAATTAGCAGTCAATAGAAAGTATACATGAAAAGCCACAACTCACGAGTGAGAAATTTTTGAAAAAATGTAAGCACATACGGTTGGACCAGCAAGCAAAGATGTTCCTGAATCCACAATAGCAGCACAGCCACCCTCACAAACACCTAAAAATAACAATGATATATTCTGCAATTAGATACACTTCACCATCAAAGCTTATGGCTAGCAAAACACAGAAAGACATAAAGATACACTTTGTAGAGAGATCACATTTCTTTAAAATAGACAACAGTATTAGGCAAAAAAAACACTTCAATCCGGAAATAGTCTATTTGCAAATATTAAGGGTAAAACTGCATACGAGGATTGCCCTCTGATGGGCTATGACAAATGGGCTCAAGTCCAGCAATGCAAAGGAGTCCATAGTGGTTAGTTAGAGGAGATAGATGCTGTTATATAGGGTGATTTGGGGGTGGGGTTTACTCAAGCATAAATTCAGAATTGGTTAGTGAGGAAATTGGGAGACCTCTAGGGAACTCTTGAGCCTAGGTCTGTTGGTTTGAGGGGGAGTTGAGGTTTCTTGGGGTTTATATTCTGCATATTAGTATATGTAAAAAGAGGCATGGCCTCCATCATCTATAATTTCAGTGTTATTTTTCTGGTTACATCACCCTCACTAGTCGGGGTTTAATGGAGAGTGGTTAAACTATATTATAAGAGGGTAAACTTTGCTCTATACCATATTCCAAATCCTTTCAACCTCTCAATCACTCCATTATTTCTCACTTTCTGAGTGATTCCCCAAAAGATAACCATCTTATTGTTTAAGAACAATGAAGTTACCTGTAGAGAAACCTCCAATGAAAAAATCTCCCATTTCAATCTGAAAATGAAAATATTCATGTTAAGCTTTTCTACAGAAAACTGTACATTTAAAAAGAATTCCTGATCAAACTAATACTGTTTTGCTAACCTGCCAGTAACCTTTTTTAGTAACAGGAACATAAGTATGGCTTCCTTTGAAGTGCTTTGGATCAGAACCTCCAAAAACTAGTTCACCGCCATTTTTTTCTTTTGGATCCCCATTGAGCCAAAAAGAAAACACTGGCTGACTTACAAGATTCTGCTCCACCATATTGTACCTGTGATTTATAATGGATAAGTAAATTAAAGGACATAAAAGATTCACCATACTTCATTCCAACATGGACATTAGATGCAAATGAAATAACAAAGGAAGGCTGAAACATACCATACTGGCACAGCATTTTCAACTGAGATCTCCTGAAACCCAAGCCCAAGTAATCCATCAAACTTCGCTAACACAAAGGAAAGACTTCCTTCTCGGGTTGCCTCGATGAAATCCTACATAAAAGGTTAATATAACAGTCAAGTCTCTTAATGTAGAAAGAGATTGGTAAACATGTTAGAACAGGACAAAACATAACATATGGATTCTATTTCAAGTTTGTTGCATTTTAAAAATATAACAGAACTAGACATAAGGTTAATAGTGTGGCACACTTTGGTTTTACTTAAAGAATGGAATCAAAGAAAAGAACAGAACAGAACTGTTCCATTCTATATGTCGGCGCCCCGAACACCTAGGTATTGCTGCAAAAAAGTATAGTCTATCTTGGTGTGGGAGATCATGTATAAAGAAGCACTCACCTGATTCTTGACAACAACATTACCAACTTTGACATTATCTTGACTGAAAAAACCAGATATTGCTCCAGATCCATATGTTATTTTACAATGTGTTCCTGATTGACAAGTAGAAAGGATAATTTAAACACATTAAAAGGCATGTATATGGCATAAGTACAATGTATTTTCACCACTATAATGAATATGAATAGTGAGAAGTGGGCATTACCATTTTTGACATATGTTTTGGACTTCTTTGACTTGAACCAATTATGGGTATAGCAAGCCAGCTGTAAGAGAACATTAGTCAATAGGGAACGCTGATATGTAGTTATGTACATACTTGTGAAGACAAAGGAGTTAAGTTAAACTCACAGAAAAATAGCACTTTGATGATGGAACCCAGAGGTTGGAACTACCAGTATCAAATATAACATTAAAGTTCTGTGGAGGTGTGCCAATTCCAATCTCTCCATAATATTGTGCATCCAAATAATTCTTCAAAGGTACTATGCCATCATCGGTTGGCTTACCAGTATACTGATCATATGCACCCAACACAGGTCTGCCTAATCTTAGCTTTTCTCTTACCATTCTAGCAGCTTTGATACTTTGAAGATCTAGAGTTCTCTTCTTCAAACCAATTCTCATAAGTCCAGAGGAGAAAGGAGGAAGAAGTGAGCATGTTAAAGCCCACAAGCAGAAAGCCAAGCACAAATACTTGTGCCCCATTGTCAGGACTCAGGGATAATCTGAGAGACAGGGTAATATGAAAGTAAGACAACTTTAAATAAAAAGCAGCAACCATGAAACATGGAAGGAAATGGACAGTTAAGTAGCCTATTGTCCACATTAACAGGGATAAATCTTTGGTGCTACTGCACCAAAAATTCAGTACATCCTACGAATAAAAATATTACATGTCAGCTAAAGTTATCTTTCCTCTGTCACATTTTTTCTCTCTCCTCTGAAGTGTAATGTTTCTATTCGTAGGATGCCCTGAATCTAGGTACTACAGTAGGACCAAAGATTTATTCCATTAACAGAACCACAGATTTACCTTTTTCAGATTTGGTCAAAGTACGATCTTTGTTTACAAACTTCATAAAATAGTTGTTAATAAATTATTAGAATGCATCCTGAATCACTTCTTATAAGTGGAATCTTGTGTGAGCAGCACTGCAAGCTAGTACTCTTTTGTCTTCTTCATCTTATCTCTATTTATTTTCAGTTTATTTATTTCCTATATGTTAAGTTATTTCTAAATTCGTTTAACCCATAAATATAAAGCTCATGGATAACAAACAAAGAAAAATATTTCCTCTTTTTTTTACTGTAACAATATATCATACAGATTCCTGATATTCATATGTGGAATATTCAAATAGATGCTTCAAAAGAAAAAACAAAAACAAAAAGGTCAAATAGGAGATGAAACTTGTTTACACAAATAACTTGAAGACAGGTCAAAATCAGTGGAAATCTGAAGATAATATATGGATGGAGATAAATCAACTGGACTGAACTCAACATGAACATCATATGCTAAACATTTAAAAAATAATAATAAATAAAGAAGAAAACCAAATCTGAACCAAAGAAAAAAGAAAAAAAGACAAATCAAAGAATCAACTGGATTGAACTCACTATGATGATTACATGATTAAAGTTTTCTCTTTTTCTCTTTTTCTCTTTTTTTGTTTGGTCATATATGATCAAAGATTATAAATTAGAAAAAACCAAACCTTTCTAAGCTTTAAGCTACCGCAGATGCTCCTGCAGCTACTAGCTTTCTAGTAAGGTTCAAAGCTGAAATGGGATTACAGCAGAGAGTTCAGTTGAAGGTAAGAACACGAACCCACAAATGTAGGAAAGTCGTCTAAGGAACAGTGGAACATTTACCCTTTAGGTTCGTGAAATAGATAATAGTTTTTCTTTGCAACTACATAAATTTATAAATAAATATATTTACATTAAATATTAATTGTTATAAAAATATCTGCAATGACAATATCGAGGATATGGTTTATCTTATTCTTAGATAATAACCACGCTCTTCTCAAGCTCGTGCAATATACTTTAGTTTAGTGTGTGTGAAAGTTTGACAAATGACTAGGCGTACGAAAACATCTAAGCTCGGATCTGGTTTTGAAAACATTATTTGGTACGTGAGGTGTTATTTGGTACGTGAAAATATTATTGAAAATGTTGTTAAGTTTTCTAAATCTATGTTTTGATTGTTGGTAAAATATTACCGAAAATATGTAATGAATTTACGAAACAAACCTTCGTGATTTCTGACTTTTAAAACAAGATTACAAATAAACAACAAAAGTGGGTTTACGTAACAATATGATGACAATCAAAGAGTTGAAAAATCCCACTCATGCATCCTATTTGCTTATGTAAATTCGGGTCGGGAGTGGATCTTCTCATCTGAGTAATCATGTGGTCATATTATTTGAACACAACTATTATTGATGATGAGATAAAGAGAGAGAAAAGTGAAAAAGTATATAATTTTTAAATAAATGATTATAATCAAATAACATAACTACATGATCACTTTTTCACGTGAATCCACTCCCATCTGGTTATCATCTGCAAAAGAATGTAGGAGTTTTGCAATCATATCCACCTCTTTTTCTCCAATTCAACTCAACTTCTCAACTAACACAATCAATTGCAATTACTCCCTCTTCACAAAAGCTCTATCATTTGTTACTCTCAAATCTACAAGCACAACACTCTAAAGTGCCAACCCCTTCAAAAAAGATTTCAAATTCTAATAATACTAACACAGCATCCGGGACTCCAAAGAGCTCAAAACCGATCCTTATTCCTCATCATCTAAAAATACAATCCATTTTGATTAAAGATAAGTAAATGAGTCTCGTTCATCTTCCTTTACACTCAATTTTAGTACAAGTCAAAATTCATATTGTCTCAATCAACACAGATAACAAGAAGTCAATGGAGCAGGTTTCCACATTTATGCAGTTCCATATGCAGCATCGAGAAATATATTTCCTTCCCCAGCTGCAGATAAACAATACTCTTGCTAAATTACAAGGGCCGTTGTAATTTTTTTCATACAAAAAATCCTCCAGCCAATTTCATCAAATACTATTATACAATTGACTCCTTAAAAAATATGAAAGAAAAATAACTTTTGCCGACTGAACTACAATTCCAAAAATTTCTAATTATGACTTACATTCCCTTTTTGGGTATTGGGTTTCAAAAAAATTAAACCAGCCAACACCTTTGTATGATAATAACCATAAAAAGCCAAATGAAAAGAAATGGGCCAATACCCCTTCCAATGTAACCTCCATGATAAGAGTCAAAGACCACGAGAAAAGTGAGCTGAGAGAATAAATTTTGGAATCGCGGGGCAAAGTTAGTGTGCTGGAGAAAACATTAGCAGAGAATGAGAACACTAAATCCATGTCAGTCTAACTCATAACCAATGAGAAAGCCAACAACTCAAGGGGTAAATTTGTAAACAAAATCTTGCCTAATTTTTCCAGCCCATAGGAAACCAAGAATATCACTTCCTTGGTGGTATTTTTAAATAATATTTTGATTTAGAAAATGGGATAGGAAAATCCAACACCACAAAATCTCAAGAGAAAGAAAGATAAATATTAGTTAAGATTCTAATCTAACGGTATTGGAGGATGGTAGGCAAAGGTAGGCAGAAAAAATGATAGGTAGAATAACTTATCTCTTACAAAATACACACAAAAAAAGGGAGTTTCATGAAAAGCACTCCTACTAGAATTTATTTTTTTAAAGTGCTGCCAAACCTGATATTTTTAGATATTTATCCTCACTTTTTCGAGCATTCGGAAAGAATCCTCCTACAAATAGCACCCTAGAAAAATCTTAAGTAAAAATACAGTATTTAGCACATCGAGAACGTAACTGATTTCTTTATTTAAATTTCTCTATTCTCTAGAAAAAAAATTAATTTTTAAATCTATTTAATTTAGGAAAAAAGTTTTTTTCATTTTAAACTAAGCAATTTTGTGTAGGAAAGATTGAAAATTTTGATGTATTTTTATTTTCTCTCTTCCATAATATTATTTTTTCTTTCTCCTCCTAATTTTGTAAATGTGAGAATATAAAAAATTACTAATATACATTAAAATACAGTAATTTTATTTAAAATAATACAAAATTATGTTCTTTACAATGATAAATATTTTTTCTTAATTTAATGTATTGTTTTTTTATTGAACTAGGGTTGGCTTCGAGTTTTTTTTTTTTTTTTGTAATATTACAAGAGGCTTTCATGAAAGTGAATAAGTACTATCGGAGTTTATCAAAAAAAAAAAAAAAAGTACTAACGGAAACCTAGATATTTGACTCCTGTTATAATATGTTAATAAAGATTGGGAATATGCTTTCTGAGCTACTTTTGGTATACATGCTTAATTCTGTTTAAGTAAGGCTTGAAATTAAGTTTTTATTATTGCCAAAAAAATAAAAAATTGAAAAAGCAAGCTTCATCAGCTCAAACAAAATTACCTCTTGTAAATGATACATATGATTTATAAATAAAATAAAAAAACTACTTTGATATCAACGCCAACTCCCCACTTACACTTAGGGGGTGTTTGTTATGGGAATTTTTTTGAAATAACAGGGAAATGTAATAGGTAGAGAAATGATTGGAAAGTGAGATAAAATGAAATAGGTAGAAAAATGTAAAAAAAAAAATTGTTTGGTGGGGGAAAACTTTATTGAAAAAATTATGTAATTTTATGAAATCAAAAGTGCATTAAAAGTGAGATAACCGATTTTCTGAAAAATCTCACCTTCAAATTGGGTTTTTGAACAGTGAGGATATCTATGTTTCTCATAAATCCATACTTCCTGGATAGATAAATTGTTGGAGAAAATATGTTGAAACAAACATGATATTTTTAAAAGTCATACTTAATAAACATAGATATCAGCTGAAAACTATTCCAAGCAAACACCACCTAACGTTATTTTAGTTGGGTTTATATTTGGATAGGGAAAGATTTCATCTAAAATTTTGTCTAACTAGTTTAAGCAAACGTTATAGATTGGATTATACGATTATTCGAAAGATATATTAATGTATAAATAATGAATTTTATTAATCTCATGTTTTAAGAAAGTAATTCTCTCCTGCTATACATACAATCATGAGTGGATATACTCTCTAATAACATAAAAGTAAAAGTTAAAGTGACGAACTCAATGCAACTGTTAGAAGTTAGAAAATGTCAAGATTTTTAAAACATCTTTTATTGATTAAATATTAAAAAAAAACAACTGACAAGGACCGGACATATAATATTCATAATTTCCCAATTCAAAATAATTTTAAAGAGTCTAGGTGTCTACTCTCGCAATTCCAATAAGAAAATCACAAAATTATTGTTAATTCTTATATAATAAAATAGAGGTTTCGCCTTCTCTCATTTTCTATTTGTTCCATATGATATGTTTAGAGGTTGTGAAAGATTTTCTATGGTTAATTCATCATATTTCTGTTATGATTGTAATATGTGTCTTTTGGGAGCGTTTGGTTGAGGAGAGGATTTTTGAATATTAGGGAAATGTAATTATTAGGGAAATGGTTGGAAAGTAAGTTTGGTAGGAAAATGTAAAAAATGTTATTTGGTTAGACGAAATATTACCGCGTAAATTGATTAAAGTTTTGTAAATCTATGTTTGGTTGAGTGTAAAATATTGATGTGAAAAAGATATAAAATGACAAATATAACCCCATAAAAAGTGAAACCTTAGCACTTTAGATGAGGGTATTTAAGTCTACTAGTGAATTACACTTTTGCCATTTAACTAGCTAAATATAAAATACCACCCTCAAATTGTCTTTATAAATAGTAACTTTATCTTGCTTTCTATAAACAAATAAGGAATGATATGCAAATACAACACCTAGTAAAATTTTGTAAAACCATCTACCAAACATTGCTTTCTTATTTTGCCAATTTGATTTGCATATATAAATTTTAAGAAATCATCAACCAAACACCATAAGATTCATTTGTTCTTGAAAGTCTTGGTTTTTTTGTTTAGTTTTTTTTTTTTTTTTTTTTTGTTTTATTTGAGGTTAACGGTTCTGCGTAGAGAAGCAGAAAATGCAACCGAAAGTAACAGCAATGCTATAGGCCGTTTTTTCTTTTATTTTATGAGTTATTCGAGCAGAGGATGCTCCTCAAAATAACCATAAATTTTTATTTTTTTTTTAAATAAACATATAGTTAATAGATACCCCGTTTAGTAGTTTTAGGAATTTCCAAAAATAAACAATAGAAATGTTGACAAGAGTGTAGCACTGTAGCAGGCTAGTAGCCATCCATGTAACTGTAATAGTTGTTTATGAGCATAAATGTTGTAAGGAAAATTAGCTGTACTTTCCCCGTGACCTACGGAATACCAACTATAATGGGAACGATATTTTCTTATTGAGCCCGATAATGGGCTACCCTTTCCTTAACTGGCCCAATTAGACCATGTTTCAGTGTTTCCAACCCAATGCAACGACATCGCATTTCCTCAAGTAGTTTAGTTTCCCGTAACTCGCGACATCGACAACATCTGGTGATATTTTGTTCCTCCCATACAGTTGATCACATCGTACGAGCCAACGAGGTATCAACTTTACTGTTTTCTGCGCTTGCTACGATTCCTTATTACGTTCTGCTTGATTTTCATTTTCCATAAACCTGTTTGTGGTGTTTATTATTGCCATTTCTTACGTGCCTTCTAACTGTTCGAGGAAATGTCCCATTTATCGTCATGATCTTTTATGTTTGCTTACTTGCGTTGCATTCACAAGCACGTTGATGCAAAGTGAGTCTATGATGTGCTTACTGTTATTGACGCCGGTTTACCCCTGAAAGATGTAAATTAGAGTCATTCAAGTGAACAATCTTTATTTTCTACGGCATGCTAAGGTGATAACTGTTAACCACCGAGAATGTTGACAATAACTTCAAATTGTGTTAGGTAACTAATACGATGTCGCTGAGGCAATTCTTAGGCTATTCTGATGGCGAGCTCATGAGGTCTGATTGCAAACCTTGTTCTAGACTAATGAGACACACAGCTGGAATCTATAGCGTTGGTGGAGCATTAGGATTTTGGGTCCTTTGCAGATTGCACTATGGTTTGTTCTACTTTTTTCCCCCTTGCTTCCTTCTTGTTCTATATGCATGTCTGTCAGCTGCAACTTTTTTGAATGTTCAGTTATAATATATATTTGTCTTTTTGTTTTTAACCCCTTTAAAAAAAAAAAAAAAAAAAAGTAGGGTAACTCTGAAGGGCCGGCTTGGCTCAACGGTATGCTTGCTTGCCGTGGTGTGTCAGGTCGCGGGTTCAAATCAGTCTCTTTACAAAAAATAAGGGAAAGACTGCCTAGAGTATTCCCTTCCCCAGACACTCATGATAACATTGTCACTTAATTGTTGATAACATTGCTTTCCTGCGGATGATGATTAAAGCAAATACAGCATTTATAAAAAATAAAATAAAAAATTGCCATGTCATCATCAACTGTGAGCCAACATGACTATTGCAACTTTCTGGTCTGGTCTTTAGGATTATGAAGCCTGCATTTACTGTTCTTCGATTCACTGCAATTGAACCGAGAGAGTAGCCACTACTCTTTTCTTCTTCCTAATTGCCACGTGATGAACTCCTGGAGATTAGCAGCTTCTTCAATTAATCGATTTATTCTTTCAATGAAGAATGAGGAAGAAGAAAAGTTGACAATCATTTAGCTTGTTTCTTATTGGAACAAAACTTTTATACGTGTTTCTCATATGATGAGTTTCACTCTCAATGATTTTCTGAGGTTTTAAATAGCATTTTGCCCTTCCCCTTAATCCATATCTCTTCTTTATGTCAAAAATAGGATGACAATGTAATTCATTCTTTTTGTACTTTTACTACTTTCACTTGTAAATTGTAATGAGCTTATCTTTACATTTTACTCTTTTTTCCAATTTTTTTTATCATTTATGTATTTATTTTTATAAAAGCTCGTTTTTACAGTCTCGCAGTCTTTTCATAACAATTCATCAAATTTTTGCTTTATTGGTCATGCAGGTCCTCGAATTACAGTTCCTAGGAGTCTTCGTTGGGCAGCATGTGGTTCTGTGACTACAAGCTCAAGCACGGCTTTGCTGGTTCGTTTATTTAGTCCTGAATGCGAGCCGCAGAATATAGCTGCTTTTGACAAGAAAAAGTAGCACTGATATTGTTAAACTTTTCCTTTTTCCCTCGTAAAGAAAGGGGAAAATGACTCATTTGAGTTGGTGCAATAATAACTTTTTCTCCCAGGGTGATGGAGCGGCGAGTTTGGAATATCTCTCTAAAAACTTGAAAATCTACTTAATTAACCAGGTTATGTATGTCTTGCATCAGGAGGAGTAAATTAGCGTAGTTACCCTCACCATTCTTAAATTAATCCTGACTTATTTAATTTATATACCAACGTTAAATATATCTTACACGGTAATTAACCTATAACAAGTCTTAGGTGTGGTTGAATTGGTTTTGTTTATTTATTTATTTTCTTTTAGGCTTTGGGTTTCAATGAGCAGAGGTACGGTTTGGGATAAAATGTGAAATGGGTTTGGGGTTGTTGGCAGTGGTCGTGGCTCCTAGTGGTATACTGTTATAAAAGTAGATTTTGACAATCGTGAATATTTATGGTTATTAACTTAGGGAAATACATTTGTCATGTCACATTGACATGACAAATGAATAGTGATTATGTTAAAAAAAAGACAAGTAAAATTAATTGAATAATGTGTCATCTCATTTTTTTAATATTATATTATTTGTCATTTTCTTACCATAACTATTATTCACTTGTCATGTAACATGACAAATGCATTTCCCATTAACTTATTGATTGATCATGTAGCGGTAAATTCTGGTTGTAAAAGCATTTTGTTTTCTTAGACGTTTTTTTTCTTTTTTCTTAAGCGATTCAATAAGAAGCTAAGAACGACTCTGGACTTATACCAGAGAGAGAGAGAGATAACGATTCTGGACATCATATTTAATATTAAAAAGATATACATGTATTGAAGATTTAAGTGCATGCATGAAAGAAACAAAATGCTTAATGGAATTTCAATACAGTTACTAGTTTTGCACAACTAATATGCTATTTACAAATTTTGATTTTTCAAGATCAGGTTATTTGTTGGACTTATCTTAGATGAGAGACCAGAGACAGGCGGCGACACCAAGAGCGATTTTTCAGGGTCAGGTTGCAAGATGGTATACAAAGTAGCTGAAGTATTTTTCTTAAGAAGGATAAAACAGACACATTAATTAAATTTTTAATGGTGTTAAGAATTGACTTATATGGAAAAAATCATAGGGGGTAAGTGATAAAAAAAAAAAAAAAAAGTGGTTAAGTGATTTAAAGGGAAACCATAAGGGGATTTTTATACTTTTCTCTTAATAATTTTCAATAAATAACCTTAGAGTGCACTTAAGAATATTATTTTTTATGAGTATTTTTGGGGAGTGAAATGGAAGTCTATCACAATTCACAAATTGATTCAAAATGCTGTCGCTGAAGTTGTTTTTAATTTGTTGGCCTGGGCCCTAACTTGTTTTTTTTAAAAAAAAAAAAAAAGAGAGAGAGTTGGTTTTCTTCCGAACATTCTTATCATATATATTTCCTGGACTGTTATCTGGCTGATTTTTTTTTTTTTTTGATAACATGTTATCTGGCTGATTTAAATCCAAGGGAATGCCACAATTGAAAAATCAGTAGCCAAATCTAATTTTCTTGAAGAAGCTTTCTTCTTTTAATTTATTCCCACCACTATCCTGGACTAGAGAAACGGTCATGAACCATACATTGTGGATGCTGATTTCGCTTTCACTTTACCATACATTGTGTGTACACACGCACGCTCAATAAGTTATAAATCTTTTGATTTAAGGTATACTTAATTAGGCAGTCAACTTGGCCTTATAATGTGGTGCTTTAAGTGTATTTTAAATTATCACATATAAAATCTATTCACATATAATTTAAGGGGAAAATGAGTATCATATAAAATGATATAAGATTTTTTATATACTCACTCCTTGATTTTCGCACCATCATTTTTTACTTTTTATTTTTATTCCATGTATAGGATCTATATGCATTTTTGTTTGAGTCGGAAAATTTGTTTAAATTATATTATATGACAGTAGCTTTATCATAATTTTTTTTTAGTTCGCAACTACTCTCTCCGACATCCAATTTGCTATGTAAATTATGATTTGTGAACAGTTGACAAAGCAAAAAGTAGATTTATTATTCCAAATTACCAAATCTATTGAGTATCAAAAAAACTGATGTAATTTTTTCTATTTTGTTTTGATAATGCAGTGATTGTAGGTACTGCTTGGCTGCTTGCCAATCAGAAACTTAGATTGAATTGAACATTATTTTCTTTTTTAAATTGTTTACATTTAGTGTTAATTTTTTTCTTTTTTTTTTTGGAGATACATTGATTTAGTGTTAATTTCAATATATTGAGTTCTTTTCTTGTTTGTTGGATAGCATTTTCACACAACCCTAATGTATCCAACTTTAACTTCCGAAGCTCTTTTTTCAAACACTCTTCAAAGGAAACATAGGCAATACAAGAAGGTCGAAAATTACACCTTATATATGGCCATATTGCCATACGCAGAGGAATAAATTTTAGGTGCATATATTGTAGTTAGATTTAGTGATATCAGCAATGGAAGTATTATATATCAAAGGAGAGAGAGAAAATTTAACAGAAAAAAAAAAGAGTTTTAGTTAATATATAATATTTTCATTAATAGAATACAATAAATCTTTGGTGTAAAAGAAACACCAAAAATTAGGGGTGTGCATGGGTCAGGTCGGGTCATATTTTTGTGCCGACTCGACCAAACTTAATTTTTATAGGTCAGGTATTTTGCTTGGCCCGCTTTAATTAAATCAAAGTAATGTCTGACTTGATTTGAATTTTTTTGAACTAGTTCAGAACCGGGTCGGATCTGACCTGACTTGGTTTCTGAAGTGAGTCTGATTTGGTTTCTAAAGTGGGTCAAATCCGACCTGACCCGTTTTTGACTTGGTTTCGTCACAAAAATTTGTCAAAATTTCTACGTTGTAAACGACGAAAATTTCATGACAAAATTATTTTTTCGTCGAAATAATTTTGTCGAAAAACAACGAAATTTTTTCTCAAATGCAAATTTTTACAGAAATAAATTTTCTATCGAAATTTAGTTTCTGTCAAAAGTTTTGACGAAAATAATTTTCTCATCAAATGTTTTAAACGAAAAAAGAATTCCGTCAAAAATTTTGACGGAATATTTTTCGTTCAAAATTTCGATAGGAATATGTGTGACGAAAATTTTGAGGCAAATGTTTCATTTGACACTTTCGATGAAATTTAGATTCTCTAAAGAATTTTGACATATATTTTTTCCATCAAAATTCTTTATCGAAATATTTTTTGTCAAAAATTTTTACGAAATTTTTTTGCAGAAATGTGTTCCGTTGAAAATTTTGATGGAAATATTTTTTATCAAAAAACTTGACGAAAATATTTAGTCGAAAATTTTCGATGGAAATATGTTTCGCTAAAAAATTTGACAATTTTTTTTTTGTCAAAAGTTTAACGAAAATGTTTTTGTCGAAAACTTTAGCCGAAATTTGAATTCTTTAAAGAATTATAATGAAATTTCTTTCGTCAATTTTTTTTTATGAAAATGTGTTTCGTCGAAAATTTTGATGAATATGTTTTTTTGTGAAATATTTTGACGAGTTTAGATTCCGTTAAAAAATTTGACAAAAAATATTTTCCATCAAATTTTTTTCAGAAATATTTTTAGTCACAAATTTTGATGAAAATATTTTTCGTTAAAAATTTTTGTGAAATCTTTTTATGAAAATATTGACCGTAAAATTTTTTGACATAATTATTTTACGTTAAAACTTTTCTCTTAATGTAATTGTGTTTTTTTTCACATAATGAGCATGGATCAAGTTTTGGGTCAATGAGTCATTATTAAAACAAGTCAGGTCTAAAACTAACCAAAATAAAAGTAGATCAGTATTTAAATCCAATTAAAAAAATATTTATAAATAAGGTCAAGGTTAAATCAAAGCAGAACAAGGGAACCAAATTTTTTTTTTTTTGTACACCCCAACCAAAACTTTATTCCATACGGAGAGGATAGGAGAAAGATCCACGAGGACAAAATAGCAGGCACTCATTTCGAAAATTTCGAGGTAAGCAATTAAATTTTACCATCTAGGTCGTCATATATATCATTGACCCAGTTCGTACAAGACTACAAGTTAAACAAAATGCAACAAAAATTTCACCAAAAAAAATGCAACAAAAAAAAACGCGGAGCAAATAATTAGGAAGAAAACAAAAATCAATAAAACTTGGCAATTGATGAATTTATGGGCTCGAATTCTATCACATATATTTGTATACAACTTTAAATGCAAATGGCATTAAATATTTTATAAGAAGAGTTTTTCTTTTTTAACTCAGCCCGTATCGAAGTGGAAAATATATTTTATAAAATAATAACTAATATGACAACGAGTGGAAAATGAAGCTGACAAACATAGAAACTATATCACCTGGGAGTCAAAAATAACATGGTGCCTTGGGCTTTCCATAAATCCAATTAAATGCAATTGTCCAATCTCATTAAAAAAATTGGTCCACACTAGATAATAGACAATTGATTGGTCCCTCCGAAACTCGATTTCATTGCCATCAATGTGTTTGCCAATAATCTACTAAGTGCACTATCCTACAGGAGAGTCTTTTGTTCATTTGGTGTATATATTTTCCAAACATATCTAAGCTTATTGTTCATATGTGTTTCTAATAATCCATGTGAGATAACTTTGTTTCCACAGGCACAATCCTTATGCAACGAATCACGGATTTCAGTAGATATTTTAATTGAATTAATTTTTGTAATATAGTCATGAGTCATGACATGATTAATAAAAAGATTGTGTAATAATACAATGGATACTTGCTTAAGTGGTGAGTGATGGATACCCACAGGGCACACCAAACCAAATCGAAGCAAAAAATAAAAAATAAAAAAACAAAAAAAGATGGCAAATGGACATCAAGATAGTTGAATCAACTGTGAAGACACATAGATGAATCAGAAAGCATCATCCTGATAGAAAAAAAAGGTAACTAACTTTAGCTTCGTCATTTTATATTCCATTTTCTCATCTTCAATTTCATCGCTATTCCAAATCCAATGGCCACACACAAACACAATCACCAAAACGGCGACGTCATTATTCCCCACGTTTCCAAGAAACCAAAGCTCTGTAATTCCTCCACCATCACAGAGGCCGAGATTCAATCGGAATTCAGCCACCACGACCCCGACGTCGCTCGCCTCAACAACGGCGCATTCGGTTGCTGCCCCGCCTCCGTCATCGCCGTGCAACACCAATGGCAGCTCAAGAACCTCCGTCAACCCGACCACTTCTATTTCAACGAGCTCAAAAAGGGGGTTCTCCGTTCCAGGACAATCATCAAGGAACTCATCAACGCCGAACACGTCGACGAGATCTCCATCGTCGACAACGCCACCACCGCCACCGCCATCGTCCTCCAGCAAGCCGCCTGGGCCTTCCACGAAGGAAGGTTCCAGAAAGGCGACGTCGTCCTCATGCTCCACTACGCTTACGGCTCCGTCAAGAGATCCATCGAGGCCTACGTCTCACGCGCCGGCGGCAGAGTCGTCGAGGTTCACCTTCCGTTCCCGGTGACCTCCGACGACGAGATCGTTAGTGAATTCCGTCGCGCCCTCGAAAGAGGAAAAGCCGAGGGTAATAATAATAGGGTTAGGTTAGCGGTTATTGATCACGTGACTTCCATGCCGAGCGTGGTGATTCCGGTTAAGGAGTTAGTTAAGATTTGCAGGGAAGAAGGGGTTGACCAGGTTTTCGTTGACGCGGCACATGCTATTGGGTGCACACGTGTTGATATGCAAGAGATTGGTGCTGATTTCTACACAAGCAATTTGCACAAGTGGTTCTTTTGTCCACCTTCTGTTGCTTTTCTCTACGGTAGAAGATCCTCAAAGTCAAGTGATTTGCACCACCCTGTTGTTTCTCATGAGTATGGGAATGGGTTGGCTGTGGAGAGTTCTTGGATTGGGAATAGGGATTACAGTGCCCAGTTGGTGGTTCCTACTGTTGTGGATTTCGTTAATAGGTTTGAAGGTGGTATTGAAGGAATCAAGAAGAGGAATCATGATGCTGTTGTTATGATGGGTGAGATGTTGGTTGCTGCTTGGGGAACTCATCTTGGGACTCCTCCTGAGATGTGTGCTAGCATGGTCATGGTTGGTTTGCCTCCTTGCTTGGGGATCATGACTGATTCTGATGCTCTCAAGTTAAGGACACATTTGAGGGATGATTTTGGGATTGAAGTTCCCATATATTTTCGACCACCCAGAGATGGGGAAGTTGGATCAGTAACTGGATATGCCAGGATTTCTCATCAAGTGTATAATAAAGTTGAGGACTATTACAAGTTCAGGGATGCAGTTGACCAACTTGTGCGCAATGGCTTTACTTGTGCTCTTCTTTCCACTTGAATTGGTGGTATGCTACCAACTCCTCTGAACGAATACATATTTTATGATAAATATTTGCAAAGAGGTAGGATCTTTCACAGTCAAATTTGAAATTTAACACCTCAATTGATAGCCGTTAGATCAAAGAAGATCATGGTTTCACTTGCTTACAAATTAGTGTCGTTGATCTTTTTTTGATCAAATGGCTCTTAGATGAAGTGTCAAATTTCAAATTTGACACCGGTATATCAAAGTATCCTACTTCATTTGCAAATATTGAGTTTTTCATTGGATATAAATATAACACTCTGGTGTGGTGATTGTGCCGTTATGTGGTGCCCAGTCCGTTGAAAATTTCGTTATGTTTGACACTAGCACATGCTGAAATGAGATCCTCTGGGTCATGTGTCGTTTGACTAAACTAAAAGTCAGGTTCCTGCAATCTGGCACCATCAGTTTGGGTTTACTTCATTGACATGTTAGAACTTTGCCACTAAAGCACAAATAAGCATCATATATTCACACTGTTTTCCATGAGTAATTGGAAATTTTCAAGCTTTAAGGAGCAATTACCGTTCTATCTCATGAGAAGTTGAATGCATTTATTGTTTTGACTCTTTTATGTTTTTGATCATTTACCTTATTTTGAACTAATTTTAAGTCTTTCGTTTGAATAGTCCCTCTTTCTCGCAAAGAAAAGGAGGTAAACTAGGAAACCAATACTTTAATTGCTTTCCTTTGTTGTTGTTGTCGTCTTATTGATCAAGATTTTATCTTGATCATCCCCGCTTTGTGTTTTCTTAGGTTTAGCATAGAGAATCATGTTCTATAATTAGAGAAAATTGGGGTTTCTTTAGTATCCTTACAATCAAGTTCATACCGGTAGTTTCAAAGATAATTACTTGTGATTGGGAACCTTTTTTTTATTGGAATCTATACAAACAAACTTGATTTACAGAGGATAAAAATTGAATAAAAAACATTTAACTTTACATGCAATGCACTAGTTAGAAACTAGTTCTTCAAGAACAGTTTAACAACAAATGTTAAAATGCCACATTTTCTGATTTAACAACGACAAAGTTTGCTGCTATTTTTCGTCGAATTTTCTGGTTTTGTTATTTTTGTCGTCACCCCTATATGATATTCTTGTTTATTTGCAGTTGAAACGTGTCAACTGAGTCTTTTAGATGAATAAGAGCAATGATTGTGGTTGCCTGCAAGCTTGGCAAATTTTCGGTACCATGGACTCTGTTTTTATAGAGAAACTGCATCAATTGACCGTCTTGGCTTTGCAGACTTGAATTTCCATAGAAGTTGACTTCGATGTTGAGATCCATGGAATTGTCCTTGTAAAAATAATATCTAACAGCTGCACAGCATTCGACACTCGTTGTGCCAATTGATGTTAAACTTATTGACCAAGTTTTTACAATAAGCAGTATCTCTTGTGAAAAGTTTGTAACATGAAAATCTATCTGAAAAACCTTCATTTTTAAGTTTGATCCTCGTTTGTGTCTGGCCTTCTTGTGGCCCCAACAATTTTGATATGCAGAAGGATGCATTTATTGCGTGAGGGGTTGATCATTCAACGCAAACAAATAGGACTTACTTTTTGTCGAAGATACCTTGATGTAGTACTTCTAATCCAATGGTGAAAAGAAATCTTCCAGCCCAACAGTGATATGTGAAATCGTTTGGGTTTTGTTTTGGTAGTGGTCCCCCAAGTAGAGGACACATGATAGAAACAGTTTAATATATTTTCTTTTCTTTCTTTTTTTTATTTTCTTTTAATAAAATAAAAAATGCACTGTTATCTGAACTTTTGGTAATACACTAATACTTCATTTAAAGAAAAAAAGTGTTTAATCATGGATCCTCTGGAGTTCTTAGTTGAATTGTATTATGTGTAATAATTAATCAGTTGATGGCTGACAATTTTTTAACCAAATTTTATTTCATTGTTTTTAAGAGCTTAGAGGATAGTAGAATGAGGCACACTTCTTTTTCTTCTATTTAGACTGTGGTATTATTAGTTATTCTAATTAGCCTAATTACTTTGAAGATTTCTGTATTTTATGCTCATGATATCAGGTGTAAACTCAACTTTTTCTTTCAATAATTTTCAGCCTGTATAAAGGTTGTTTTCAATGTTGTATTTTGGTACTTTTATTTTCTAATTCCAAATATGTTCCATGTAGCGAATATCAAATCAAATTTATGCTACATATTACA
>JAVKPL010006729.1:0-27562 GCA_032173675.1 Gastrolobium villosum
CTCACCTTTTATACTCAGCAAATCTGGACTATTTTCATTCTTCAGTCAACTCCTTCTTAACTTCACAGAACAATTCTCATTGGTTGTAAAGAAAACAACACTGATACATGACAGCCCTTTTTTATACAAAACACCTATATGACAGACCACAGATTCATGTAAACTTGAGCAAAATACAACAAAACAAACAAACATTCTAACTAACTAATTGAAATCTACTGCAACAAAACAAGGACAGTTAAGAAGGCTCTACCAGAGGAACAATTGCCTTGTCCCTGATGATAGGCTCACCTTGATAGACTTTCAGTCTCTGGCCATTTACCTTGAACCTTCGACCATCTTTGGCACTTTGAATCTCTATTGCCCCATGTGGAAAAACTTCCACAATTTCAAAGGGGCCAGACCATCTTGACTTCAGTTTTCCAGGAAAAAGTTTAAGCCTAGAATTAAACAACAACACCTTTTGGCCTGGTTCAAAACATCTTTCCTGAATTAGATTATCATGCCATCTTTTCATTTTCTCTTTGTACAACTTAGCATTTTCATATGAGTTCATTTTAAATTCATCTAAGTTGTTTAACTGAAGCAACCTATTCTCTGAGGATTCCTTGTAATCCATATTCAGCCTTGCAAGAGCCCAATAGGCCTTGTACTCCAACTCTAATGGTAAGTGACATGCCTTACCAAAAATGAGTCTATATGGTGAGCAACCTATTGGAGTTCTATAGGCTGTTCTATATGCCCACAGGGAGTCTTCTAGCTTTAGTGACCAGTCCTTTCTAGAAGGACCAACTACCTTTTCCAAAATTTTCTTAATCTCCCTATTAGTAACCTCCACCTGACCACTTGTTTGTGGGTGGTAGGGTGTTGCCACCCTATGTTTGACACCATATTTAGTTAGGAGGCTTTCAAACTGCCTACTTATGAAGTGGCTGCCTCCATCACTAATTATGCATCTAGGTGTACCAAACCTTGTAAAAATGTAGCTCTTTAGGAACTTGCACACTGTTTTGGTTTCATTAGTGGGTAAGGCCACTGCCTCCACCCACTTGGATACATAGTCTATAGCTACAAGAATGTATTTATTACTATTTGAAGGAGGAAAGGGACCCATGAAATCTATCCCCCACACATCAAACACTTCAACCTCAAGAATAGGATTTAGAGGCATCTCATTCCTACGTGTGATATTGCCAGTTCTCTGACACCTATCACACTTACTAGCTATTGTATAGGCATCCTTAAAAATACTTGGCCAATAAAAGCCAGATTCCAACACCTTGGCTGCAGTCCTTACCCCACCATAATGTCCTCCATATGGAGAATTGTGGCAGCTGTGCAAGATTTGGTTTTGCTCCATTTCTGGAACACATTTCCTCAAAACCTGGTCAGCACATTTTTTAAATAAATGTGGATCATCCCAAAAATAGAATTGCACATCATGGAGAAATTTCTTTCTTTTATGTGTGTTCAAATCATCAGGCATCACACCTGCTGCCAAGTAATTGGCAAAGTCAGCATACCAAGGGGTGTTTGAGGAGCTTAAGGCTAATAAAGACTCATCAGGGAACATGTCCCTGATTGGTGCAGAATCTTGCTCTGTTTTGTTGGACTTTAGCCTAGACAAATGGTCAGCTATTTGATTTTGGGTGCCACTCCTATCTACAATTTTTACTTGGAATTCTTGTAGGAGTAACATCCATCTAATAAGCCTTGGTTTGCTATCTTTCTTTTCCATTAAGTATTTTATTGCAGAATGGTCAGTGTGCACAATCACCTCTACCCCAAACAAATAGCTCCTGAATTTTTCAAATGCAAATATCACTGCAAGGAGCTCCTTTTCAGTCACGGTATAGTTCAATTGGGCACCTTGCAAGACCTTGCTTGCATAATAAATGGAATGAAAAATCCTATCCTTCCTCTGCCCTAGCACAGCACCTAGAGCCCAATCACTAGCATCAGTCATCACCTCAAAAGGTAAGGACCAATCTGGTGCCACAATTATAGGGGCCGAAATCAGTTTGGTTTTTAATTCTTCAAAAGCCTTCAAGCAAGGCTCATCAAAATTAAAGGGTTTATTAACCTCCAATAAGCTACTTAAGGGCTTAGCTACCTTAGAGAAATCCTTTATAAATCTTCTATAAAACCCTGCATGGCCTAAGAAGCTTCTTATTCCCTTGACATCTCTAGGTGGAGGTAGCTTTTCAATGAGTGCAATCTTAGCCTTATCCACCTCTAAACCAGATTTTGAAACCTTATGGCCTAGGACTATACCCTCTTGCACCATAAAATGGCATTTCTCCCAATTCAAAACCAAATTAGTCTCCTCACATCTCTGTAAAACTCTGGACAGATTCAGCAAGCATTTTTCAAATGAATTTCCAAATACAGAAAAGTCATCCATGAAGACTTCTACATATTCATCAATCATGTCATTAAAAATTGCAGTCATGCACCTTTGAAAGGTGGCAGGAGCATTGCAAAGGCCAAAAGACATTCTCCTAAATGCAAATGTGCCATATGGACATGTGAATGTTGTTTTGTGCTGGTCTTCTGGAGCTAAGGGTATCTGGTTATAACCAGAATACCCATCAAGAAAGCAGAAATATTCTTGGCCAGCAAGCTTGTCAAGCATTTGGTCAATGAAGGGTAAGGGGAAATGGTCTTTTTTAGTAGCAGCATTTAATTTCCTAAAGTCCTGACAAATTCTCCAACCAGTTATGGTTCGAGTAGGAATGAGCTCATTTTTGTCATTGAGCACAACTGTGATACCTCCCTTTTTAGGGACACAGTGCAAAGGGCTCACCCAACTACTATCACAAATAGGATATATCACACCAGCATCCAACCATTTAATTACTTCCTTTTTGACCACTTCCTTCATGGTTGGATTGAGCCTTCTTTGAGGCTCAATAGAACTGGCATTCTCATCTGTTAGCCTTATCCTATGCATACAGAAAGTAGGACTAATTCCTCTAATATCAGCCATGGTCCAACCGATGGCTCTTTTGTGATTTTTTAGTACATTCAGGAGCTGATTTTCCTCATTATTTTTAAGGGCAGCTGCTACAATGACAGGGAGAGTATTGTCTCTTCCTAGAAAAGCATATTTAAGGTGAGTTGGGAGTTCTTTCAACTCCACTTCAGGTGGTTCCACAATGGAAGGTTTAAGAGGTTTGGTGATTCTCTCATGAAGTTCAAGAGACTCAAAATGTTTATCACCAAAGAACTTAGTTGGGTAAGACCTCAATACACATGCATGATCATGATCAGATGCATTATTTTCATAAAATTCAAAGATGGCAGAATCACAGACAGAGTTCTTTATTTCAAAATTTTCTTGAAAATGAGCAGCAACCAAATTATCAATGACAGAAATAGCAGAACAATCATCAACATCATCATCTACATATTTCATGGCCTTAAAAACACTAAAGGTCATAGTGTCATCATTAACCCTCATTGTCAACTCTCCTTTTTTAACATCTATCATTGCACCCCCTGTAGCTAAGAATGGTCTTCCTACTATAATAGAAATATTTTCATCAACTTCACAATCAAGGATTATGAAGTCAGCTGGAAAAATAAATTTGTCCACTTTTACCAAAATATTTTCCACCTTACCTTCAGGGTATACAATGGACCTATCAGCTAATTGGAGGGTTAATGTTGTGGGTGCAGATTTTATTCCTAATTGCTTAAAAATAGAAGCAGGCATCAAATTAATGCTAGAGCCTAAATCACATAAAGCTCTACCAATATACCTATCTCCTATAACACATGGAATAGTGAAAGAACCTGGATCCTCCATTTTAGGAGGCACTTTTGTAGAGACAATGCTGCTGCATTCTTTGGTAAGTGCCACTGTTTCGAACTCTTCTATTCTCCTCTTCCTTGATAGGATGTCCTTCATAAATTTGATGTAGCTTGGCATGTGTTGAAGGGCCTCCACAAAGGGAATGTTTATCTGGAGTTGCTTGAGGATGTCTAAGAACCTCTTAAAGTGCTTCTCCTGGTTCTGTTTCTGAAGTCTTTGTGGAAAAGGAATCTGCCTTGCCCTTGATCTTGGTGAAGTGCCATCATCTTTCTGCATAGGTATGGCTGGCCCCTTTGATTTAGGTGCTGATTTTTCTGTTTTTTCCAAATCACCATGCTCCTTGTTGTTCTCTGGATTTTGCACTTCAATTACATCAGGCTCTTCCTCTTCTTCAATTGTTTGAGCATCTTGTCCTGCCATCTTCCTCAAGGTAGAAGGCCGAATAACATGCTCTGGTTGTTCAACCTCTCTTCCATTTCTCAAATGGAGAGCCTGACAAAATTCCTTTCCCTCTTTCCTTGGTGCTTCAGTATCACTAGGAAGGGTTCCCACTGGTCTATTGCTAAGAGATGATGCAATCTGCCCCATTTGTGTCTCTAAGCTCTTCAAGATTGCTCCATGACTTTGAAGCATGGCCTCATGATTTTTCAACATCCGATTTGACCATTGATCATTTGGAAGAGGCTGAGTTTCTGCACTAGATTGCCCTTGCTGATCATGGGGCATTTGTGAGTTAAATCCTGGTGGGAATGGAACTTTTGGCTGATAGGGTCGTTGCCCTCCTTGGAAAGGCTGGTTCTGATTTCTATTTCCAACATTTTGGGAAAAATTTTGGCCTTGATTCTGGCCAAAATTTCCACCTTGATGCTGCCATTTTCCTTGATTAAAATTTCCTCTATTGTTGTAGTTTCTGTTGTAGTCCCCAACATAGAAGGCTGAGGAGGGGTTACTTGGGCATTCTTCAAAGAAATGAGCATCATAGCAAAGTGAACAGATTGGTGTGGTTGCAGCCACTTGAGCAGGTGGTGGTTGTTTGGTTTCAGCCATTTGCTTGACTAAAACCCTAACAGTGTTATGCAATGCTGCCATCTCAGCTGCCATGGAAGTGATTTCACTTACTTCATAAAGTCCAGCTGCCTTCTTTGGAGCTTCATCTCTTTGTTCAGGCCATTGGCAACTGTTTTGGCTTATCCTCTCAAGTGTTTCAAAAGCATCTGGATACCTTTTCAACAGAAACATTCCATTGGCAGTCGCATCCAAATGAGTTTTGCCTTGATGACTCAATCCTCTATAGAAAATCTGAATGGTGGCCCACTTAGGAAGACCATGGGTAGGACACTTTTTCATCAGCCCCTTGTACCTAGTCCAGCTCTCATGGATTGACTCATCAACATACTGTCTAAACCCTGTGATGTCATCCCTCAGATCACACACCTTTGTGGGTGGGAAGAACCGCATAAGGAAGGCTTCTCCAAGCTCCTTCCATGTGGTGATGGACTGTGCAGGCAAGTCTTCTACCCATTCTTCTGCTGCTCCAGCTAGAGAGAAGGGAAACAGCCTCATCCTCATGGCATCTGTGGACACTCCATGAACAGAGAATGTATCAGAGATTTTCATGAATTTCGTGATATGCTTGTGGGGGTCTTCCTTAGGTAATCCATGGTATTGACTCATGGATTGCAGCAGCTGTATCATCCCTGGTTTGAGATCAAAATTCCCCTCCACTCCTGGTTGGACTATACCAGGAATTACTCCATCAAGTGTTGGAATAGCATATTCAGCAATGGGAAGCTCTTCATCCACCACAACTAGAGCATGGTTGGCTTCCCCATTGATGCTTTCTCCATTAACAGATGATCCATGGTTCGATTCTGCCATCTTCAAGAATTCAGCAGCAAACTGGTGGCAGTGCTGGTTACTGAAATCAAAATTGAATTCTGCAAGAATCTATCAAGAACTTGAAATTGGAGTCAGTAGATAACAAGGAGAATACGTGAGAAAGAATAAAGAATAAAGAAAATATTTATCAAGAATGCTAAAACAGAATCACAAAAAGAAAATAAAAATCAAACACCGTTCCCCGGCAACGGCGCCATTTGTTGAAAGGTATATTTTCCAAAGAAAAGAGTTATCGTTCTCAGGGAACAGGTTGAATTATTTTTCTTTTTATTAATCTGAATTAAAAATTCTGTAATTGGAAATTAATTGGTTTTTTGGTAAAAAGAGAATTTTTGTATTCTTATTCAACTTTCAAAATATGATCTAAAGGTAAAGAAGTATTTATCAATGTAAAAAGGCTTCTGGGTATGTTAAAATCATGGATGACACAAAATATTTGCATTTCTGCAAATTTCGTTCAAAGCTACAGCAAGTTTGTCTCAATTTCTGAAGTACTACTGCGGGTTTAATTGAAACTTCCCAGAATCAACTTTAACATTCAAGAAGATCTTTTTCCAAAGGTTCTTAAATCTTTCTAGAAAATTATCAGAAATCACCTTTGATTATCCCTAATCCAAAAGGGTTCAATTGACTCTTAACAGAAACGCATTTCCCAAATTGTTTCTATTGAAAAACTCAAGTTTCATTCCCATGAATCTCTTGAGTTGAAAGGTTAAGAGAGTCAATCAAATGAGAAAACACAAACAATAACGAAGAACTTCAAGAAATATTCATCCAATCATTCAATCATACCCAGAAAAGAAAAGAACTTAGAAATCCATTATCAGAAATACTACAAATCCGAAAAAATAAAGAACAAACATTACAAAGTTTCGTAAAGAACCGGTCCTTCAAACATCAAGGACCCTAAACTAGATCTACGGTGAACAATCTGCAGGAGTGTGGAAACCGGAAGCTTCGCATGCAGATTCTCGATCCTCTCCCTTGAAGACGCGTTGTCAAGGCACTCCAAGATCAAGAACTTGGACGAAGATGGAAACGTTCAAGAACCCACAAATACAGAAACCCAGAATCGTTCTCAAAAAGCAAAAGTAAAACGAACAAAGAACTCAGACTAAAACTTTTTCTTTTTCTAATATCTAATATCTATCCTCTATGAATCCGATCTGATATATCCTCTCTTTTCTTCAAAAACATCAGAAAAGTCTCCTTGTATAATAGCCATCCAATTCTTTTAATCCAATGATTCAGATTTGCTCCCTCCTTTTTCTCCATATGCTGCTTTCTTTTTTTTAAGTGAGCTGAAGGTAAAAAATAAATAAAACAGGTAAGTAATAAGCCAAATATTATCATTTTTACTTCTTACCTTTATTTTTTACATGGGTCTTTACTTAACTCAATTGGGCTTAATTTACCTGCAAAAACACTAATTAACAGCCCAAAGACACTTAAATAACATAAAATAATATAATATTAATATATATAAATTGGTGCTAACAATAGTGAAAAGTAGCATATTTCATATTTGGTTAACGTGGGATAGTTGAACTTGTTTAATAAAATAAGGAAAACGCTAATGTTGACAAAATTCTTTTTGACGGAGTCTTATCAAACTAATGTGGTAGGCTAGTAGTAATGATGCGTATATGCACTTACTTTTACTATGTTTTTTTACCAATCATTATTTTTAATACATTTTTTAGTGTATAAAATTCATGACAAAGCAGACCTTGTGTGCAAAGGTTAAAATATTTCCTTCGCCTGGTTTTCTTTAGGGAGATCTCTTTACTGATCTTAGGCCAAAAATGATTAGCCTCTTTTCAAAGTAATAAGCAAAAATATATATTAAAATTCTTGGAGGTAATCTTAACCAATGCCACGGATACCTAACAAGTGTGTTTGTAGATTGGGAAATCTTATATTTAATAATCTTTTTATAACAAGAAAACTACTTGCGATCAACATGTGGTAAACTTTTGTTTTGCTGATATTTGGAAACACCTATTTATTTTGTTCGTAACTTTTTTTTTTTTTTGTAATACTTTTGTTCGTAACTTTTGTAATATCATTCTAGTATACATTTAGAACCCTTTATTTTCAACATATATAATTTATGGGGTTCATATACAAAGAGACTGCAATTGCATGCAGTTATCTACTTAATTAGGATCACTTTCCTCTCCGAATCCCGGATAAGGAAAGATGGGGTTATCATCACATCCTTTTGCCTTATTGTAACAGTCTATGGGGGTTGTTCCATAGTAATCAACACATTGATGGACCTCTGCTAGATAAGTGTTCCCATTTGTATCTGCCTCACAAACTATGTCCACGTTGACACCAAGAGCTGTCCTGAAAACATTCAATATCCTATCTGGTGGATACTGAACTCCACTGGGAACAATACCTGACATCAAAATCAAACCAAGTTATACTTTTTGTTTTCTTATTTAGGGTCACCACCTTGGTGTTCCTAAATATGAGGAGTGAAAATGTCATAAATGGCCTTTTTTATGAACAGCTCAAGCAAAAAATAACACCGAGTTAAATTTTGTTATTTTTTACTTCCCCTTTGTGTGAGTGTGCTCATGAAATTGATTGACTTTTAATATGTGGTAATCTACCTGCATTTGCCAAGATTTTCTTTAGATCATTTCTCTTTATGCTGTTGAGTGGGTACGCAATATAATCATCTGGCCTCATATTAGAGCACGATCCATACATTTTCCACTGGTCTTTCCACAATGTCTGGCTATCTAGAAAATTATCAGTTGTCAAATCAGGCCAGAACCTGAGCAGGTTATTTTTATTTGCCTCGATCTGCATGTATATGGATTATTGAATTATTCATGTACATAAACTTTTTAAAAAACTTATATCCTTCTAATAACCATAATCTCAATTTTTCTAGAAATTACTTTTTTTTTATCACAGGAAAGTGTATGAAATGCAAAGTTATTAAACTCAAATAAGTCTAGGTTGAAGTACTAGATTAATAAATCACGGGTTGAATAGGTAGGTTACTAGTGAACTGAAATTATAAAATAGTATATTAAAAATATAACAATGAAGTCTATATGTCACAAGTTCTGAATTTAGTTTGGTCCGGTTTTACCAACACTGACGGGATGACATATTGCTTCATTCCTAAGTCACATGTCACAAGCCTGGTGAGGGCTTAGATCTGAATTTACTAAGAGTCACTATTTGAAATCAAACCAAACACCTTTAAATCAACAAGGTATCATCCTGGTTGAGCTAACATTCTAGGCTTTTAGAAACTACTTTTGTCCTAGTTATTTCGTCTATTCAAATTTCAAAGATGAATCACTTTTTCACCAAAAGAAATATGAAAACCATCCATAAATAGAAGATAAAATAGTAAGCTCAATGTCTAAGAAAGTAAGAGATACTGACAGTGCTATTTGGCAGAGGATATGGTGTTGGACAATATTGCAGATCAGGCCCTCCCCTTTTCATGGGGTGAAGGTAGCTAATAGTGAAATGTTGGGGCACTTTGTCCCTGCAAGTGCCTTCATGTATGGAGCAATAGGAGTTTGGCCACCTCAAGGCTAGTTCCAAATAATCGTATGTGTTGTAATGGTTTGCTTCACAGTAAAGAATTCCCAAGAATAGCAAAGCCAAAGCCAAAAGAAACTTGCTTTTCATCATCATATTTTTTTTTTTAGGCTAATTTCTGTGGCTTTAGGTGTGCCTTACATGGTCAGATATTGAGGCCTTATATAGAAATCTTCCCACCAGTGTTCCTCTTTACACGTGAGTCATGTTTAAACATAGTACCACGTATATGTTTAAATAAGAGCGAGCAATGTGAGGGAAAAACATCGATAGAATGAATCAATACGTATTTACGAAAAAAATAAAAATGAATCAATACGTGGAGCACCTAAAAGAAACTAATACTTTGTCGGATTTACATGAAAATTAAATAATATTACAAGATGGAAACGATCAAATACTCATGTGGGTTGTAAAAGAAGAAGTAAAAGGCTTTTTGTATTTGATTTTGTTTCTGTTATGGTAATTTTTTTTTCCTGTTCAGTAGAAAGTGTAATTCACAGGTCCTCTAATGGTGTCTCTGATACAGACCAACCAACAACCACAATAGCAAAAGGAATAGGAACTTGAATATTTATATAAATTGGATCAGTATCTCAGCCTCACACCTTAATACCAGTCACAGTGGCTATTATGAATTCAAATATGAAAGAGTCACGCAGCTCAACAATGGTAATACAATTAATCGTAACAGAATACTGGAATGTAAACTACAACGGAAAAGAAATGATAATTGTGAAGCGGTTGGAGAGGCTCCACTCTCTCCCAAGTCACAAGGTTCTTGATTCTGATTCAAAAGATATCCCCCTCATCCAACAGCATCCCTCCTTTATTCTCTCCACCCACGTTTTGGTGCAAGCCCCCATTCGGTTGCAACAGAATCTCCAATTGGTTTGCTGAGTCAGCCAAAGGAGTTAATGGGCTTTGATTGATTGGGCTTTCACTACTTTCACCATTATCTTCAGTTGCCATCCACACTCTCCTTCTCTTGTCTCTCTTGTAAACCTGATTGTGCTTGGGCTTGTTGGGCTGGGTCTTATCAATACTCCCCCCCAAATTGAGGACCTTGTCCTCAAGGTTGAAGTGAGGGAATTGTTTGTTGATGGAATCGAAAGGCTCCCAAGAGTTTTCAAACTCAGGAAGGTGCTGCCACTTGAGAAGAACTTGCAACTCCCCTTTATCAGACAACCGCCACTGAATCAATTTTTCAGGCTCAACACATAACTCCCAATCAGCAGAGAGTGCTGCTGGTAACGGTTGTGCGTTGGCCACTGGCGTAGTGGCTTTCTTGAGGAGAGAAACGTGGAAAACTGGATGGACCAAACAGCCTTGGGGCAGTTGAAGTTTATAAGCTGCTTCTCCGATTTTCTCCACAACCGCATAAGGCCCATAATACCTGGGACTTAGCTTCTCATTGACCCTCCGTGCAATAGACTTCAACCTATAAGGTTGTAGCCTCAGATAGACAAGATCTCCTGGAACGAAATTGACATCCCTGCGATGTTGGTTAGCATGGACAGTCATACGGTCCTGAGCTTGTACAAGATTATGTTTCAGATCAAGTAATATGTTATCCCTGGTAGCCAGGGAATTAGAGAGAGCATCAATTGTAGAGGATGAATACTCACCCCTCAACAAATTGGGGGGGTCTCGGCCACAGAGAGCTTTGAAGGGGGACATTCCCGTGGAGTCCTTGTAGGTGGTGTTGTACCAATATTCAGCCCAAGGGATCCATTTGATCCACTGTTTGGGCTTGGGCCCACAGAAACATCTTAGGTAAACCTCCAAACACCTATTGACAACCTCTGTCTGGCCATTAGTTTGGGGGTGGTAAGCCGTACTATAGTGCAATTTGGTGCCTGCACTTTTGAATAAATCTGTCCAAAAAGAGCTCATAAAGACTCTATCTCTATCAGAGACAATAGTGACAGGAAATCCATGAAGCCGTACGACTTCGTTAACAAAAACATCTGCAACATCCTTGGCTGTATAGGGATGTTTAAGTGGTAGGAAATGTGCATACTTAGTGAGGCGATCCACTACAACCAGTATCGAATCAAACCCGATAGCCTTTGGTAATCCCCCAATGAAGTCCATAGAAATGTCGGCCCACACCTTCTCAGGGATTGGCAAAGGTTGTAGCAGCCCAGCTGGGGTACAATTTTGGGCCTTATTTTGCTGGCAAATGATGCAGGCAGCCACGTAATCCTGGACTGTCCGTTTCATACCCTCCCAATAGACCAATCCCGCTAGCCTTTTATATGTACGAAAGTACCCAGAATGTCCTCCAAAATTGGAGTCATGAAATTCATGAAGCAAGTTGGAAATAAACTTTGAATTCTTTGATAAAACTAACCTGTCATTGTAATACAGTTTACCGTCTCTCAAGGAAAATCCCTTATGAGCTTCTTTATCAAGGAGCAAATCCTGCATAATACCCCTCAATTTAGTATCTGCTTGCTGCTCCAATTCCAGGTCCTCCAAAACTGGTAGGTGAAGTCGAGTGAGACTGGCCAATTGTTCTTGTCTAGAGAGTGCATCAGCGACTAAATTCTCTTTGCCCGGGTAATACTGTATTTCAAAGTCAAACCCAAGCAATTTCACAGCCCATTTCTGCTGGTCTTCGTTTAGTACCACTTGATCTGTTAAAAACCTTAGGCTCTTCTGATCTGATTTAATGATGAAATGCCTCCCCATCAGATAATGCTTCCATTTTTGTACAGCAAAGACAATGGCCATGAGCTCCTTCTCATATATGGACTTTCCTTGCGCTCTTGTTGAGAACCCTTGGCTCAAAAACGCAATGGGTCTATTGTCCTGCATCAAAACAGCTCCTATCCCTTTTCCCGAAGCATCCGTTACCACTGTGAACAGCTTGGTGAAATCAGGCATTGCCAAAACAGGGACCGTACACATTTTCTCCTTTAATAACTCAAAGGTCCGCCCTGCCTCTTCGGTCCACTTAAAGGCATCCTTCCTAAGCAGCTCCGTCAAAGGTTTGGCTATCTTTCCGTAATCTTGCACAAACCTCCTGTAATACCCTGTGAGGCCAAGAAAACCTCTCAACCCCTTGATATTCTTGGGCACCGGCCATTCCTTCATAGCCCTGACTTTATTAGGATCCGCACTAACTCCTTGGGCTGTTATAACGTGCCCCAGGTACTCCATCTGATCCTTACCAAAACCGCACTTTTTCCTATTGCACACCAAGGATTGTGACCGTAAAACTTCGAACACCAGACGCAAGTGTCCCAAATGTTCTTCTTTGCTTTTACTGTATATCATAATATCATCAAAAAATAACAAAGCAAATTTTCTGAGAAAGGGTCGAAGAACATCATTCATGAGGGCCTGGAACGAAGAAGGTGCGTTGGTCAGGCCGAAGGGCATCACCAAGTACTCGTAATGGCCTTGATGTGTCCTAAAGGCTGTTTTGGGTATGTCTTCCTCTCGCATTCTGATTTGATGGAAACCCGACTTTAAATCGAGCTTCGAAAAGATCACTGATCCCCCAAGCTCATCCAGCAACTCATCAACCACCGGGATTGGGAACTTATCTGGGATGATCAACTTATTCAGGGCCCTATAATCGACACATACCCTCCAGCTCCCATCTTTTTTCTTGACAAGGATCATTGGACTAGAATAAGGACTGGTGCTTGGTCTAATCAACCCATCCCCTAACAATTCGGCCACCAAACTCTCAATCTCAGATTTTTGATAGTGGGGGTACCTGTATGGACGTATGTTTGGTGCCACGCTTCCCGGCTTTAAATTTATGGCGTGATCTTGAGCCCTTTTGGGTGGCAGCCCATGTAGCTTCTGGAAAACCACCTCGAACTCAGCCAACAACCTTTCCAGAGCTTCCCACGGTGTGTTATTCCCCGTTAGCTCCTCTCCTTCTGACTGCAGGAAAAAACCCTGACCTTGGTCATGTAAGGCTTTGACCACAGACTTCAACGAAGCCTCAGAACGGAACAAAGTAGGGTCTCCCTTGATGGTAACTTCTTTACTCCCACTCACAAATTTCAGAGTAAGGTCCTTGAAATTTGCTCTGACCTCACCGAGCTGTGTCAACCATTCCAGCCCTAACACAACATCAGCACTCCCCAAATCAAAGATGTAAAGGTCTTGACAAATATTGGTACCTTGTAATGAGACGTTCACCTCCTTGCACACCCCTTGGCAACAGACTTTATGCCCATCTCCTACTTCGACGTTGTAAGCGTGGGTCTCGGTCACGCATAACCCCAGCTTCTCTGCTACTCCCCTTCCTATGAAGTTGCTTGAGGCTCCACAGTCAATCATCACAATGACCTTCGAACCTTGGATCTCCCCCCATACCTTAAGTGTTTGGTTTGAAGCGAGCCCTAACAAGGTTTGCATGGACAGATGCACGGCGGTTGCTTCGTTCCCTTCTGGTGAACCTCCTGCTCTTGGCTCTTCGATCTCAACCTCAATGGTTTCCCCCCCGCCGTCGTCTTCGTCCTCCACGATCATCACTTGAAGTTGTTTGAACGGACACTTATGAGAGGGGTTCCATCGTCCGTTGCAAGTGAAGCAAAGTCCCTGGGCTTGGCATTCTCTAACCTCCGCCTGTGAGAGTCGCCGGCTGCTGCTTGCCTGACTTTCGGTCGCTATTCCCGCACCTCCGCTCGAGCCGACGGTATTAGCGGTGCTTTTCGTGGCCGCCATCCTCACTTGCTCTTCGTTTTGTGCCCTAGGTGACTGGTATTGGCTTTGGGCTGTGGCATTTGTTTGTCCCGCGACCCGACCCGCTTGATGGGAATTTAATGAACCCGACCCACTCCATTGGCCCCCTTATTTGTGTAGGGACCAGCCCAATTACGTTGGGCCTGTCCATCCCTTCCTGATCCAGCTGGCCCAAACCTTCCCCCTGTACCCATACCTTCCTCCCTCAACGCATCGTTCCTCCGTTCTATCTTGAGAGAGAACTTCATCATCTCAGAGAGACTGATTTCAGGGCTCATCATCAGTTCCTCTCGAACACTACTCCTGACACCGTTGAGCCACGCTCCTTTCAACACGTCCTCATCATCAAAACGTAAAGCCCCAATCACCTTCTCAAACTCACATCGAAATTCAGCCACCGTTCCCGTCTGCTTCATCGTGTACAGAGCCCGATATGGGTTGTCAAGAGCCTCCGGTTGGAATCTATTCAGCACCTCTCGTCGGAAAAACTCCCAACTCACATTTCGGTTATTTATTTCCCACCAGAGATACCACTGCAGCGCTTCTCCTTCGAGCGTCACCATAACAGCCGCAAGCTTATCGGCTTCCACCATCCAGTTGACATTAAAGTACCTTTCCACTCTATTCACCCATCCGTATGCGTCCTCGCCATTAAATAGAGGAATCTCTAACCGCCGACCCATCGAGGCCATGTGATTAAACCTCCGTCCGTTAAATCCTGGGGGTTCCCTATTAGATCCGTCATCGTCTTCATGAGAGCCGTTTCGTCGCGGTCTACCCATTTCTTCTAACCTGCGAATGATCTCTGCGACTCCTGTTTCTCCATTCTCCATCCTTCTGAGTATCTCAACGTTTTGAGCTTCGTTCCTACGCAGCCTCTCCTCCATGGCTTCAATTCGATTTTTCATGTGCCTTGTGACAACCATTCCACAGAGCTCCTAGATCGGAGCTCTGATACCAATTGATACAGACCAACCAACAACCACAATAGCAAAAGGAATAGGAACTTGAATATTTATATAAATTGGATCAGTATCTCAGCCTCACACCTTAATACCAGTCACAGTGGCTATTATGAATTCAAATATGAAAGAGTCACGCAGCTCAACAATGGTCATACAATTAATCGTAACAGAATACTGGAATGTAAACTACAACGGAAAAGAAATGATAATTGTGAAGCGGTTGGAGAGGCTCCACTCTCTCCCAAGTCACAAGGTTCTTGATTCTGATTCAAAAGATATCCCCCTCATCCAACAGCATCCCTCCTTTATTCTCTCCACCCACGTTTTGGTGCAAGCCCCCATTCGGTTGCAACAGAATCTCCAATTGGTTTGCTGAGTCAGCCAAAGGAGTTAATGGGCTTTGATTGATTGGGCTTTCACTACTTTCACCATTATCTTCAGTTGCCATCCACACTCTCCTTCTCTTGTCTCTCTTGTAAACCTGATTGTGCTTGGGCTTGTTGGGCTGGGTCTTATCAGTCTCTCACAAACACTCAAACACACAAACAAGTCTTTGAATATACCTCTTTGAATTACTATATCTTTCAAGCCTTAATATTCTTTTTTCTCTGGCTATATTTGATATGAAATACAAATGACCTATTTATAGGCCAAAATACAAAAGCTTAAAGACTCCAAACAACACAACTCTTCATAACTAAAAGACACAACTCTTCATAACTAAAAGACACAACTCTTCACCAAACTCTAAGCATAATAATTGTCCACTAACAAATTCCTAAGGACATATCCCTTCACTACAAAACTCCTCAATTTCTACTTTCTTTAATTAAATAAAGTTTAAACCAACAAAACTCCCCCTTAAACTTTAATATCTCTACCGTCCTTCATTCCCATCTTCTTCTTGCAATTCTCAAACAACAACGTCGGCAGGGGCTTTGTGAAAATATCTCCAACTTGATCTCGGCTTGCAACATGAGTGAGCTCCACCTTTCCTTCTTTGACTTGATCTCGGATGAAATGAAATCAGACGTCAATATGCTTGCTTCTTTCATGATTTACCGGGTTCTTGGCTAACTCGATCGCAGATTTGTTGTCAACTCGGATTTCAGTTGAACCGACTTGCTCTTGCTCCAACTTGCTCAATAAATTTCACAGCCAAATTGGATGACAAACACACCAGGAAGTAGCAACGTACTTGGCTTCGCATGTAGATAAAGTCACAATAGGTTCCTTCTTTGACACCCATGTGAATGCCGTGTTTCCCATGAAAAACACATAACCAGCCATGCTCTTTCGATCATCTACGTCTCCACACCAATCACTGTCAGAATATCTAATCAACTTGTATTTTGTCGAGCTCGAGTAGTGTAACCCGTGTGAAACTGTACCTTGAACATACCTCAGAATTCTCTTTACCGCCTTCCAATGTGTGTATCTCGGCTCCTCCATGAACTGACTTAGTATGCCTACACTCAACGAGATATCCGGCCTCGTGCATATGAGATAACGTAGGCTTCCCACCAAACTTCTGTACTTGCTTGCATCAACACGGTCTCCTCCATCAAACTTAGAGAGTTTTGAACCTGGTTCCATCAGAGTTGAAACATCATGACTTCTCGTCTTTTGCTTGTATCCTTTTGCAACAAGTCGCGCCTCTTGAGCTTTCATCTTTCTCTTGAACACCCACTTCACACCAATGGGCTGACTTTCTTTCGGCAATTCCGCTAACTCCCATGTGTTGCTGCGGTCAATTGTTTTAATCTCCTCGTCCATGGCAGTTTGCCACAGCGACGCCTTGTCTTTTACGTCTACCTACAAACACAGTGACGCCTTGTCTTCTACATCTGCCTACAAACATTTTTCTAGCATGCTTCTCAAATTCAGCTTATACATGCGATTTCTCCCCATTTCAACTCGAGCAACCAAACGCCCTTGCTTATCTTTCAAGTGTAAAAATTGGTCTTTCATAAGTACTGAATAACCTTTCTCCATGAGTTGCCCTATACTCAAAATGTTGCTCTTGAGGTCTGGAACGTAATACACATCTCGGATTGACCCAACTAAGCCATCCTTTTGTAAGAAACAAATCGTACCTTGGCCTTTGACGCATCTCCAAACGACACATGTCCAGTTTCTGTAAGAACCCGCACCGCTAATTAAGATAATTAGTGGATTAATTATGATAATTAGGAAATGATTTCATAATTGACCTTAATAATTATTATGAGGCTTCAATAATTATAACTAGTGGGTAAGAATGCTGAAAGTCGCTTTTCGGAAGAAAAGTGCAGATACCGGTTCTGCTACCCGGTATAAATGCGTACCGGAAAAGTATCCCGGAAAATTACAAAGAGTACATGATAATTACTAAAATATTATGTAGGACTTATAAAACGAGTTTCAAGTCAAAATAACGTAATCTGATGCCAGAACTGATACTGTTTATGGAAAAGCGCGTACCTGAAAGGTGCTCCGAAAAACAAAATAAAAATATGACAAATCTTAGAAAAATGAGTAGGATTAGATTCCAAAGTTTGGGATCAAGATCTTTTGCGTTGCTATTAAGGCTAATACTGCGAGCCAAGTGGCCATGTGGCTATTTATACACACACTAAGGGCACAAAACCCTAAATAACTTCCTGCCTACGTGACTTGAGAGGGTGTGGCTGAGTAGAATGTCGTTCATTGGCTTCTTCACCTTCTCTTTGAAAGTAAACTGGCCTTTAAAGGCCGATGCATGTAAGGTGTAAAAACAAAAAAATTTACTGCGGAACATACATGCACACATAGGTTCATGCTTTAAGACAGCATGATGTTACCTTGTTTTTGGCCTGATCAGTCAGGGAGATCAGATGTCAGGCTTGAAGGGTTCTGTTGCGAACTCGGCAAGTATACCGATCGTTCCAAGTAATAAAAGTGATGAAGTAGAGTATCGTCTCCACAGGGATTGTAGACCAAGTACTAAAATAACCAGTCCCCTTAAGTTGAACGGATCAAAAAAAGTAGCAATTGTTGTTGGTTTAAAAACAAAAAGTAAATTAAAAAGTAAATTGCGTATTTTTAGGGTTTTCTGAAGAAAGAGATGAAGAGAGATTGAATTATAAGAGATTGTGAAAAACAATTGTGAAAAGATTGCAGTAAGAGTACGAACGCCTGTCTGATCCCCACCTTGTAATCTGAATATAAATTTACAAATGAATTACTCTTTTGATCAAACGATTCACCATCTTTTATTTAATTGGTTAAGCCCTAATCCCTTAGTGATCTTAACCTTATTAACCCTATTAGAACCCTAATCCCTTAGTGATTCCTTTTCAAGTTAATCATGCAATTCGGTGAATCTTTCGCGTTTGCGGTTCATGTAGCCTATCCCTAGTGCGTACATGAACAGCTATTTTCCTCTTGTTCGGGAATTAGGATCCCAATATCCCTATTGTGAATCCTAACCCTGGTGATCTTGTTAGAATGATCAGATCTAAAAGATCAATGAGATGAAGAGAGAAGGGAAATAGATGCAAAAAGGATAAACATATATAAATCAGATCCAAACTACAAGGGGTTCACATTCAGGGTTGTGACCCTTACCACAATACTAAGATCTAGCCAACCATATTCATGGCTGATCTCAAATAAAATTCAACAAGAAAGTAAATTACAAGAATGAACGAAGAACGAACGACGAACAGCCTCCTTTTCTCTCCAACGGCGGTCTCTTCTAGGTTTAGAAAATCTCTCCTTTTCAGAATTTGCACTTCCTTATTTATAAGACCAACATTTTATCTTTTATTCCACTTTTTCCCTTTGATAGTTCAGCTGTAGCTTTTATAACCCACGCTTGCAGCGTCAATCCCACGCTGGGAGCGTGGATGCCTCTGTAATCCCACGCTTGCAGCGTCAATCTCACACTGGATGCCTCTGTAATCCCACGCTTGCAGCGTCAATCTCACGCTGTGAGCGTGGATCTTACTCTTGGCTAATCCTCATTTTCCTTCCAGATTTGTTTGTTTTTCTTGAAATTTGAGCATAAAATCAGTTAAACACTCTTGAAAGTGGAATTTAAGGATTACAATAAGAACCATTGCATTTTAGATGAGGAATAGTTCATTATTCTTCTCTTTTTGGCTTGAATTTACTTATGTGCTGACGGCACATCAAACAATTCCCAGATTTGAACGTTGCTGTCCCCAGCAATGTAATGAATCAGAAGAGAAACAAGATGAACTTCTGCAAAGAGACATCTGAGCATATATATTTTAAGAATCTTAAACTGCTATGCACGTATAACTTCTTGGCAAAAAAATCAGTAATAATACTTTTCAGTTTCATCAAGAATTTGGATCCCAGCTTGAATGTTTCTCACTAACATGCATATTTTTGTCACTCAGTGTTTGAGGGTTCTGCACTCATTCCCTCAATGTAGCAGTTAATCTTTGAAGTTGAACATATTCTCAAATCCCTAAAAATAAGGAATCCATTTGCCATGCATCTACTGATCAAAAAGGTCTTTGCAAGGTTGTAACTTGGCTTAGGCTAAGGTATGAATATTTGGGAAAGTAGCTAATTTTTACTGTATATGAGATTGAAAAACTACTAGTTGTTCATGCTCAGACACAATTTCACTTAGTTCTTCCTTTTCTATTCATATTCTTCTTTTTCTTCTTCCTTCCTGACCTTTTCCTGCCTTTTCTGTTGCTATGCAACTTTTCATTTTGTTCATTTTTTTTTCTTTAATCTCAGCTTTTGTTTTTGTCATCACTTCAACTTCTATGAACTTTTTTTCTTGAATTTTCTGTAATAAGTGCTTCAATCTCATTCAAGGTATGTCAATAGGAAAAGAAGTCATGTGTCTTATGGTTGAATCCAATAAGAAATAACAGGCTAAGGCTCAAATGGGCTAGCAATGAACATTTCTTTGGACAGTTATTTGGCCAAGTAATTACAAGAAGGAATTGCCTTTATCATATCAGCCATGCATGCAAGCTAGAGAAACAATTCAAATTCAAGAAACCACTACAATGAGGTTCTCTAATTTCTATTTTCAGCTCAATCCTCTATGCTGTTTTTCAAACCAGGATCTAACTTCCAGAATTCACATCAGGCATTATCTTAGAAAGATTTACCATGAAGTAACTATACAGACAAGCAGACATCATTCTCAAATCAAATGCACAAATTAATATTCACAGATATCATTGATTCATTCCAATTTAAGACTTGAAGCAACATGTCAAACCTGAGATTGCTTGCTTTGGAATTCAAGTTTTTTTTTTTTTTTTTTTTTATATGCAGAATTGAAATGAAATGAGAAAGAAAACTAAAACTAAATTAAAACAGTAAAAGTGTTAAGAGTCTCCCTTTTGTGTTTCACATTTAGCAATGTTTCGCATGTGCAGCATGCGACCCAATTCCCAGATTTAGAACATTGTTGTCCTCAGCAACAACTATTTACAGCACAAAGTTCGCATTCTGTCAACTGGAACATGCACATCCTTGTTAATCAACAAAACAGAAATTTTTTATCCAAAGATATTGCATCAAAAGGGAAAATCTTTCATCATATTGTCTTCCAACAAAATCAAATAAGGAAATTGACTTAAAAACATTAAAACTACAATTAAAAATTGTTTTTGAAAAGATAGAGGATCATCAGTAATCCTCCATGGTGTCATCATTAGCTGGGGGTGAAGAATGTGGATGCTGTGATCTGAAACTAGTGGTGTCAATCCCACGATCACTGCATAGTCTCTCAAGCATGCCCCGCATGAGCCTCTGCTCAACCGTCATGTCTTGCATCTGACGATCCAATCTCTGAAGAAGTACCATTTCTGCAGAAGGTGCTGATGCAGATGCAGATGCTGGAGCTGGTGGCGGTATTGGTTGCTGTTCACCCAAGGCACACGACGCCTTCCAGATGGAATGACGGTTGGACTCCGCCCTCATTGCATGGAAATTTGCTTGTGTAAGCTCCTTTTTTACTTTTACATCATCAGCCTCATCATTATCAATTTCCACCCCAGCTTCCAAGCAAAGTTGCTCTATCAAGGAGCTGTGGGCTAGATGAATCTCAGCTTTTTTCTGAGTGATAATGTAGACAATCCTCTCAGATAGTAGAGCGGCAATATCCAAATTCTCCTCACTCATGAGGGTATACAGCAGTGCCGCTCTCTCAACATTCACATCACTCATATTTGTAGAAGCTATGATTGTCGAGTTGATAAATGTATGCCAGAACATCGCTTCAGGGTTCAGATCCAACCTTTCCAATTTCTCAGGTACCCCTGGATTTCCACTTTTTGTTTTCCATGTGGCATAGGGATGGGTGATTGCACTTTTGATTCTTTCAGCAATCTCTGGCATATCCTCCCAATACAGTCCGGTTTCTTCAGAAGGTTGCATTCTGTTATATGTCTGAGCAAAATAGCATGCTTTGCTCCTGTCAAAACTGGTGCCCAGAAATGTCTCTATTACTGCGGGAGAGAAAGAAATCTCATGTCCCCGTACCTAACTTTTCCTTGTTGAGTTCACCATTTCCAAGTCAGCATTTGCACAAAACTCTTTGAGAATTGTACTTGAACTTGGACCAGCAAATTGCACCAGTTTGTTCCACCTTCTTCTTTCGGCTGTTATCCTGACCGGACAATCACTATCCATAAAAACACTAATTTGTCTTTCCGAAATGATCTTCTTAGGTGCAAACCATTGATAGTACCGGTCTTGAGCCTCAGGGGACAAGAACCTAGTACTATCAAAAACGGATGAAGAAGAGGTTCGAGGCCTCTTTGTGCCAGCAGCACTACTGTCGCCCGTCTTCTTCCCTGGGCCAGTTCCTTTTGTGGTCTTTTTAACTTGCTTACCCTGCACTCAGAAAAGTCCCAACACCATAGAATTCAAGTATATCAGAAAATCATGAAGCATACCACCCAAACGTTCCATACCAATCTTGGAGACCAACCATCAAACACTTAGCATGCATTTTTATTTTTATATCTTACAGCATTTTTATTTTTATATCTTACAGCCAAACATCCTTAACTTTTTTCAACAGATCCTTACAAGCATTTCTCATGACCATGGAACATGTAAAAAAAGCAACCATGAGAATAGAGAAGGGAGGAGGTAGAGAGAATCATGAGATAATTGAAGGATCATAAGAGTTACCTTTTCTCCAGCCATTTGAAATCAAAAATTGAAACCTGATGGAGATGCACTGGCTGTGCTCTGTGGTGGAGATATGGTTGTCTTGATGATGCTTGATTGACAAAGATGGAAGGAATGATATGGTGATTTGGGGATGGTGAGGAGAATAGGAGAGGAAGAGGGAGATGGAGGGAGTGACGGCGGTGAGAGGGTGAGGAGAGTAGAAGAGGAGGATGGAAATGAGATGGGTGTGTGAGTGGTTTTAGGGTTTTTAATAAAAAACCCTCGACTTTTCAGATTCACGCTTGAAGTGTGAATCCCACGCTGTAAGCGTGAAGCTTTCTGGCCATTCACGCTGTCAGCGTGATCTTCACGCTATCAGCGTGGAGGTTTCTGTTCGCTGACGCTAACAGCGTGACGGCTGACGCTCTCAGCGTGGCGGTCACTGGAGGTTCACGCTCCAAGCGTGACGGTCTTCAGCACCTTCACGCTCACAGCGTGACGGTTCCTGTTAGTTCACGCTCTAAGCGTGGATCTCACGCTATGAGCGTGGAACCTTCTGTTTTGTCATGCTGGAAGCGTGAATTTCACGCTGTCAGCGTGGAAACCCTTTTTTTTTTTTTTTTTTTTTTTTGAACATTACCCCTGTTGGGTTGCCTCCCAATGAGCGCTTGTTTAATGTCACGAGCCTGACAATAATCTTTCAAGATTTAGGAGAAGATAAAGGGACAGAAATTGTGTCCCTATAAATATCTCCACCATGATAAACTTTCAATCGACACCCATTGACCTTGAAAGGTTTTTCTGTGTTAAGAGGGGAAATCTCAACTGTCCCATATGGGAATATCTTTTTAATTACAAAAGGACCAGACCAACGAGATTTTAACTTGCCCGGAAATAACCTTAATCGGGAGTTATATAAGAGTACCTGCTGTCCTGGCTTAAACTCCTTAGGCTGAATTCTTTTGTCATGCCATTTCTTTGTCTTTTCTTTATAAATTCTGGCATTCTCATAAGCTCCTAGCCTAAACTCATCCAACTCGTTCAATTGCAGCAATCTTTTAGCATTAACTTTTGAGGGTTCAAAATTTAAAAATTTAATAGCCCACAAAGCCCTATGCTCCAATTCTACAGGAAGATGACAGGATTTACCATAAACCAATTGGAATGGTGACATACCTATTGGTGTTTTGAACGCAGTCCGGTATGCCCAAAGTGCATCATCCAGTTTCTTAATCCAATCCTTCCTTGAGTTATTCACTGTTTTTTCTAAAATCCTCTTCAGCTCTCTATTGGAGATTTCCACTTGTCCGCTAGTCTGAGGATGGTACGGTGTTGCCACCTTGTGAGTAACACCATATTTTGTAAGCAAACTCTCAAATTGATTATTACAAAAATGGTTTCCTCCATCACTGATGATTGCACGAGGGACCCCAAAGCGGGTGAAAATATTCCTTCTTAAGAAGGAAATCACCACTCTTGCATCATTTGTGGGTGATGCAATTGCTTCTACCCACTTGGATACATAATCCACAGCCACCAAGATGTATTGATATGAGTAAGACTTAGGAAATGGTCCCATGAAGTCAATTCCCCATACATCAAAAAGTTCCACTTCTAATATACAGTTGAGAGGCATCTCATCCTTTCGTGAAATATTCCCAGTTCTCTGGCATCTATCACACTTCTCCACAAAATTCCGTGTATCTTTAAAGATTGTTGGCCAATAGTAGCCACTTTGCAATATTTTTTGCACGGTTCGGTTAGTTCCGAAATGACCCCCATAATCAGATGCGTGGCAATGCCACAGAATATCCGATATCTCGAATTCAGCAACACACCTTCGAATAATACCATCAGCACATTGGAAATATAAAAATGGATTATCCCAATGGTACCTCCTTGCATCATGTAAGAATTTTTTCTTTTGTTGCCAAGTCAGATCATCTGGAATTGTACCAGCAGCCTTGTAATTTGCAAGATTTGCAAACCATGGATGCATTATTATTGCCATCACTTGTTCATCAGGGAAGAACTCATTGATCTCAACTTCAGGTCCTTCTTGTAATTGCTTATCTTGGATTCTTGACAGATGATCAGCAACTTTATTTTCCACTCCAATTTTGTCCCTAATTTCTAAATCAAACTCTTGAAACAAAAGCATCCATCGCAACAATCTTGGCTTTGCATCTTGCTTGCTCATTAAATGCTTAATAGCAGCATGATCAGTAAAAACAACAACTTTAGAGCCTATCAGGTAAGACCTAAATTTGTCCAATGCATAAACTACTGCAAGCATTTCTTTTTCAGTAGTGGCATAATTCGCTTGTGCCTCATTAAAGACTTTGCTTGCATAGTAAATAACATGTAACAATTTATTCTTACGCTGACCAAGGACTGCACCCATAGCGTATGCGCTCGCATCGCACATGAGTTCAAAAGGAAGATTCCAATCTGGTGCTATCAGAACTGGTGCTGTGGTTAGCTTTTCTTTTAATGCATTGAATGCATCAAGACAAGCTTCATCAAACAGAAACTCTTTGTCTTTTACCAACAGCTGGCTAAGAGGTTTTGCAATTTTCGAGAAATCCTTGATGAATCTTCGATAAAATCCTGCATGACCTAAAAAACTTCGCACCCCATTAATGTTAACGGGAGGAGGAAGTTTTTCAATAAGCATCAACTTAGCCTTATCAACTTCAATGCCCTGTTTGGAAATCTTATGGCCCAATACTATGCCATCTTGTACCATAAAATGGCATTTTTCCCAATTAAGCACTAAATTAGTTTCCTGACATCGCTTCAAAACTTTAGCTAAATTAACTAAGCATGAATCAAAGCAGGAACCAAACACAGAAAAATCATCCATAAAAACCTCTAAAATTTTTTCTACCATATCATAAAAGATAGAAAGCATACACCTTTGGAATGTTGCAGGTGCATTGCAGAGGCCAAATGGCATTCTTCTGTAAGCAAAGATTCTAAATGGGCATGTGAAAGCTGTCTTTTCCTGATCCTCTGGTGCTACTGGAATTTGATTGTATCCGGAATATCCATCCAAGAAACAATAAAAAGCGTGACCCGCTAATCTTTCCAGCATTTGATCAATAAATGGAAGAGGAAAATGATCCTTCCTGGTGGCTGAATTTAGCCTCCTATAATCTACACACATCCTCCAACCTGTGATAGTTCTTGTGGGAATCAGCTCATTCTTTTCATTTTTAATGACAGTTAATCCTCCCTTTTTAGGGACTGTCTGTACTGGACTTACCCAAGCAGTGTCAGAAATGGGGTAAATCATTCCAGCATCCATGAGTTTCATCACCTCTTTTCGAACTACTTATTTCATTGTTGGGTTTAATCTTCTCTGAGGTTGCCTCAGTGGTTTGATATTATCTTCCATCAAAATCTTATGAGTACAGAAGGAAGGATTTATTCCCCTCAGATCAGAGATAGACCACCCAATAGCTGTCTTGTGTTCTTTAAGTATTTTCAATAGCTTCTCTTCTTCAGATGGAGACAAATCTTTACTGATGATGACTGGGTAATCTTCTGTGTCTCCCAGAAAGGCATATTTAAGAGTGTGAGGTAACTCTTTTAATTCAACCTTTGGTGTTCTAGAGATTATTTCTTCTTCTTTTTCCAATACCTCAAAAACAGTTCCTTGCCTTTCTTGAGAAGCTTCTTCATCTAAGTTATTGAACTCTTCTTCATTTTCTATATCACCAATGTTCACTTCTTTGACTGCTTCTTCAATCACATCAAGCTTGAAACAGTCATTGTGATCGGATGAGTTCTTCATAGCTTTGAACACGTTGATTGTAACTGTCTCATCATTCATACGTAGCTCGAGCTTCCCTTGTTCAACATCAATCATAGCTCTAGTTGTAGCTAAAAATGGCCATCCAAGTAGAAGAGGTATTTCACTTTCTTCTTCCATATCCAACACAATGAAGTCTGCAGGGAAGATGAACCTGTCAACTTTGACAAGTACATCTTCAATGACTCCGTTAGGTTTTCTCAACGAACGATCTGCCAATTGTAAGGAAACCTTTGTTGGCTTTAGTTCAGAGATTCCTAAAGCTTTGCATAGTGAAAGCGGCATCAAGTTTATGCTTGCCCCAAGATCACATAATGCTCGACCAACATCAATGTTGCCTATAGCAATTGGGATGTTAAAGCTTCCTGGATCTTGAAGCTTTGGTGGAAACTTCTTTGTTATGATGGCACTACATTCTTCAGTTAGTGCAACTGTTTCACATTCCTGCAACTTATATTTTCTAGACAATAAATCTTTCATAAACTTAGCATAATTTGGCATGTTAGCAAGAGCTTCAGCAAATGGAATATTAATATGCAGTTTTTTAAAAATATCTAAAAACCTGGCATACTGTTGTTTCTGCACTTGCTGCTTAAGCTTCATGGGATAAGGTACTTCCTGAAAACGAGAAAAATCATTTGTTGGTTTTGGAGTCTCAACAGCTTTCTCCTTTTCCTTCTTCTTGTCTTGCTTTGCAGGTTCTTCATGCTCTTTGATTGATGGTTCTTCCTCTTTCTCTACCTCCTTCAATGGTTCATCTACCTTTTTTGGCTGGACCATTTTAGGCTTTTCTTGAGGAGTGATCACAATTCCACTTCTAGTAACAATGGAATTACAATCCTCCTTGGGATTTGCAATTGTATCTCCAGGAAACTGCCCCGGAGTTCTGTCAGCTAACTGTTTGGACAGCTATCCTATTTGAGTCTCCAGATTCCGAATGGAGGCATCTTGATTTTTGTGATAAGCCCTGGTTTCCTTCATGAAAGCACTTGTACTTTCCATGTGATCATTTGTAGTCCTAGAAAGCTGTAGCATGGCTTTCTCTAAATCAGATGGCTCTTTTTGTGGGAGAGGAGGAGGTTGTAGGAAGTTATTGGATTTATAATCCAGACCTCCCCCTTGATTTCTTCTTTGAAAATTGTTTCCTTGACCACTGTTCTGATTCCTTTGATATCCCTGATTGTTTTGTGGTGGCCTTGGATCATACCACACTCCATTAACCTGGAATGCATTAGCTCCCATAAGTGTGGGACACTCATTGGATTCATGGTCCTCCGTACAATACTCACAAGTAATTGAGTTAACTTGACTTGTGGATAATCGCATTTTGTCCAACTTAGCATTCATGTTTGCTAATTGTTGTGAAATCACCTTCTGTTCAGCTAAGGAAGCATCTTGATTTCCAAGTTGTAGAATTCCCCTTTTCACTTGAGTTGATTGAGTGGACTGGGCTTCTGTTGAAGCATTTTCATTTCGTGCCATGTGGTCAATCAACTCTAAAGTTTCTGCTGCAGTCTTTCTTCCTATGGTTCCTCCAGCTGCACCATTGACAATCATTCTTGTGTCTGGTGTCATTCCATTGTAGAAAACCCTAACCTTCTTCTCATTTGGAAAGTCATATTGAGGGCA
>JAVKPL010006730.1:0-27707 GCA_032173675.1 Gastrolobium villosum
AAGATTGATAACTAGAAAAGAAAACATTTTCCTCTCTACATGATAAATCAGGAAGAAATTCATAGAAATGAAATGTTTCGTCTACTAATTCCACCTATACTATCTTCTTTTCTTATGGTAAAAAATTGTTTACAAGTATTCCCAAAATCACTAGCATGTCCTTTGTCTATATGCAGCAGTCACATAAGGCTTGTGTTAAGCTTAATTCTCTAGGTGTATTTTTTTTATTTATCTTGTCTTTATGATAAAACAATTGCAGGCTCCAAGGACCTCGCGTCAAAGTTTAGTAAAAGGACGCTCACATGCTAATGCAGTTGCTCAGCAAGCTTTAATTGCTCATTGGCAAAGCATTGTGAACAGCTTGAAAAGTTATCTAAAGATAATGAAAGCAAACTATGTGAGTTTAACTTTCAGTGTTTGCATTCCGGTTGTCTGAATATGTTTTGAACCTTTTAAGGTCTGGTTTAACAGGCGCCCCCTTTCTTGGTCCGTAAAGTGTTCACTCAAATATTCTCATTCATCAATATTCAAATATTCAACAGGTAAGCTTTCTCTCCCCTCTTTGCAATGCATGTCATATTGTAGAATTCAGACTTTTTGATTGACCTAATCTGATCACTTCTGCAGTATTTTGTTGCATCGCGAGTGTTGTTCGTTTAGCAATGGGGAGTATGTAAAGACAGGTTTGGCTGAATTAGAACAGTGGTGCACCGAGGCAACAGAGGTGGTAAGCGCAAAGCAACTATTTCGGATCTTTTACTTTTTCCATTTTTAAATTTTCATCTCAATCTATTGCGTACAGTATACAGGCTCTGCTTGGGACGAACTGAAACATATCAGGCAGGCTGATGGATTCCTGGTAAGAGTCAGTTTGATACAAATTCAAATTCTATTCAATGGCTTTGCCTATCGTGTAAACAACCGACTCTCATTCTTCTGTATCAGGTGATACATCAAAAACCCAAAAAGTCCCTGAATGAAATAACAAAGGAGCTTTGCCCTGTGGGTGCCTACTTTCTTTCTAAACTATTTATGATGAGCTCACACTTCGCTCTGATTGTTTTACTAAGTATAATGTATTTGTGCTGCAGGTTCTCAGTATACAACAGCTATACAGGATAAGTACAATGTACTGCGATGACAAATACGGCACTCACAGTGTGTCTACAGACGTAAGTTAACATTGCTAATTTTTGTGGTTCATATCTGTTTGTTATATTTTTATCAGTTGAACGTGCACATCTTTTGCACAATTTCCAAGCTTGAACACCTGCAATGTGATAAATCTTAAAAGACCCTTTCCTGATTATATATGCAGGTTCTAACAACAATGAGAGCTATGATGTCTGAGGACTCTAATAATGCTGTCAGCACTTCTTTCCTCTTAGATGATGACTCGAGGTACAATATCAACTTCAGCGAACAATTTAATATTGCATTGCTTGTCTTGCTCTTTGATGTTGCATTTCTTCTTGAAACTTTGAATATGGATGCATCATTCCATTTTCGGTGGATGACATGTCCAAATCAATGCAACAAGTAGAAGTAGCTGATGTGGATCCTCCTCCGTTGATACGTGAGAACTAAGGATTTGGTTTCTTACTAGCACGGTCAGAGTGATACAAATAATAGGGGATTAATGCCTCTGATGCTCCATCTTGCGGCAATCCCCGGGCATTGCACAAAGTTCAATGATCTGACAAGATCAACACCACAGTGGGACGAAATTTTAAAATAATGGCTCAAACCCACACCTCACTGAGGGATTTTAATACTTTTTAGTCTAATAAGCATCATAGTTATAGTTATTGACATTTTTTTTGGTTTGCTAGTTGTAGTTATGGGAAAAATGTTTGTCCTTATAAATGGCACAACTTATATCATTTCATTCTTATAAAAAGGTGAAACCCACACCTTTAATTTTTTTTGTCCACTATCTCTCTCTTTATCTTATTTAAAATGACACAACTTTACATCCTTTAAAATGATAGACTCTTTTCCTATAGTTATTAACATTTTTGTTTGCATTTTAGTGTGCGCCTTATAATAATTATTTATTAAAGTAGTCTTGTTATAAAATTTTCATTTTATTTAATATTCTCACTTATTCATTGAATTAAGGCATTTGAAATCTATCTTCACACGTTAAAACCATTGACTTATGATTATAAAAAGGAGACCATTGACTTATTAGCATCCCCGGTCTCCTCTTTCCGTTCACATGGAAGGTTCAAGCTCCAATATGATTCATCTACCCTTTAAAATAATACTGCATGTGCTCATTTACTTTTCTTATATTTTATTAAAACAAATGCATTGCTCATCTCTATTTAAGTTGACTTGGCTATGGCTACGCATCTGTCACCACCAAGAGATTCAAACTAAAGTCTCGTGAGTCACAACTGCAACTCTCGTCTCTTCTATTTACTAAATACTAAGTGAGCTTCTATTCTCCAAACAGTCATAACAACATTAATCGTCATGGTAAACTCGGCTGAAACTTTCCTTTTTCGCTTTCTATCGTTGTTTTTCCTTTTACTGTTGGAGCTCCTTCGTTGATTCTGTTGGACTTCTATTTTATTTTTTAAATTATATTGTTTGGAATTCTCATTTACGACTGTGATGTGTTTGGAATTCTCATGGAATTCTAGATTAGTTTTTGGCGTTTGTTTGTATCCGATAATTTTTCATTTTTTTTCGTGTTGAAATTTATGATAGTCGATCCATGCATTGGCGCAGAATAATTTAAGTATCGCAATTTTAATAAGAATTTACGAAAACGTGGCGGGAGTCTCAATTAGGCGCATTTGGTGTTAAGTCGTGTTACATTTGGGCACAACTCAACACGTGATATAAAATAAGGGTTCGTTCTTTATGTAGTTATTGCAATAAATTTGATACGATGTCGTTATGAGATGAAAATCATGGTGTTTTTGTAATTTTAATTTATTTCAGGGTTATTATAGTATTTGTAATTATAATTTTGGGTTCGCTTTTTCTGCAGTGCAGTTACTGCAGATAAGTTATCTGCAGTACGCCCAATACGACGTCATTTTGGGGCGAAAATCATGGTGTTTTTGTAATTTTAATTTGTTTCAGGGTTATAATAGTCTTTATATTTATAAATTTTTAAGATTTCAATCCCAAAACGACGTCGTTTTAGGAATAAATGCAGATAACTTATCTGCATTAACTGCAGAAAATTTTTTCCCTATAATTTTTTAATATTTCAATCTCAAGACGACGTCATTTTGGGAGTAACTGCAGAAATGTTTTTCTGATAAAATAATCTAAAAAAATCGAGACCTACACAATAACATTTTAGGAAAATATATTAATTAATTAATAATTAAATACACTATGAATGACAAACGTTAATTTTCGTTCATCAACAGCTGAGATGGAGAGTAAGACTTAAACGTCTTACTCTCGAGTCAAAAGAACCCTCCCCATTTTTAAAAAAATCTATACAATTCTATTTTTTATAAAAAAAAATACTTTTAAAATAAGTAAGGCATAAAAAATTTTTAAAACCCATTACAAACTTGTACTTAATCTTATTGGTGGAAAAATGGCTTTTATGGGCTATCCCATATGCAATATATCTATTTATGGGCTATGCTTTCTAATATTTAGCAGAGAAAGATGTTAGCATATGGGTGTCCTAGAGACAATCTTTTGATTAAATAAAGGACACTAGATGTAGAACTTTGTTTGTCGCAAATAAATGTAAGCACTATTTATTCAGTTTCATATTGTGTCTCGATATTACTGTTAATATTATATGAATGAACTAGATAAACCCCTTGGAATAGAACAGGTATCTCTTGAGTATCTGTGATGAGATCACGATCATGAGGATTCAAGGATATTGCATGTCTATTCCTAATTATATGTTCCTAGTCTAGAGACACTGAGTTTGGGGATCAGTGATCTCGAGTAAAGACTAGTACGACTTATCTACTTGTATATGGATACAAGGTAAAGACCTCATGAGCTGCAGATATGGAGATATCTTAGCTAAAGTCGTGGGTGGATCTATAAGAGTATAGCTCGCACTGAACAGACCCAAAAAGAGACTCTATGAGGAAATCTCACAGATAGTGTCATTAGAGTAATCTCTTTATGTTTGGGTATGTCTTTCCTTAGACCAGAGGTTATTACCTAGACTGTGTTCTTGAAGGCATGTTTTGATTGTATGCCTCGTCTGCCTGAAACATGTAGACTCATAGGCATACTGTTGGGCGTATCCTTAAAGGGCACAGGGCTAGGGTAATAAGCTGAAGGAATTCGTCAAATCTCTGTGAGAGATTAGGTTATCTGTAAATCGGAGAAATCGGGATGACATTTACAGGGACTCGGGAATCTATGCATAGTAAAAGAGATCATGAGATGATCTGCCTTTAGAGTCAGTAAATTGAAGATTCCCTATTTCGAATAAAGCTTACCCTAAACCGCAGGGGTTGATACATTTCCTTACCCTAGGTAAATGGGAAGATAACCGAGACGAAGGGAAATACATACGGTAACCAAATATGTGCAATAGGATGATCAAGTCATTAATCTGACTAGTTCTGGGGCAACAAAGCATTGCTAGTGCTCTGTGTTGTCATTAATTGGGTTGTGGGCTTGTTGGGCCCAAGCCCAGTTATGTCAGTAGCTAAGTTGGACCTAATGGGTCACACACTAACACCTTGTAGTTATGATGGACTAGCTTTAAAGGTATTGGGCCTAATAATGTTATTAGCCCAAGAAGCTGTTTGGAAGCCCACCTAAATGGGTGGGTGGTGCATGGAGTTTAGTAATGGGCTTGGATAGTCCAAGCCATTACTAATTAATTTAATTAGTTAAATTAATAATCAAATATTTGAATTTCGAATTTTGAATTTGAAATTTGAATTTTGAAATTTGAATTTAGAATTTGAATTTCGAAATTTGAATTTTGAATTTGAAATTTGAAATTTGAAATTTGAATTTTAAAATTTGAATTTGAATTTGAATTTTGAAATTCGAATTTTGAAATTCGAATTTTGAATTTGAAATTTGAAATTTGAAATTTTGAATTTTGAATTTTGAATTTGAATGTTTGAACGTTTGAATTCAAGTGTTTGAATTGGTTTTGAAAAGTTGTTTCATAACAAAAGGATAAGACAGGATCTTATTGGAGCATATTCCTTGGATGAAGAAGCATCTTTGGAGGCTCTCCCTAGGCTGTTTGGTGCATCACTTTTAAGTGATAAGAGTGTTATCTTATCACTTAAAACAAACCTCCATTCAGATTTGGTGGTTGAGGGAATCAGTGGGTAAGTTGATTCAAATTTTGAATGCAACTGCTCAATGTATTTGGACCCTTTATAGGGCTGAATTATGCGCATGAAAACTATATACTATATGATAGTTTATGAATTTAAGTTTAAATTAATTTGAATTTAAATTCATGTGGATAAGATTGGAGGTTGTTGGCAAAGTTTGTTTTGCAACAGCTCCACCTTATCACACTGTTTCATGCACAACTTTCAAAGAAATTTGAAAATTTGTTTTTCATTTTGAATGAATGAATTCCCTCCTCCTCTCCAAAGGGTGCGCATAAATAGACATGTTCCTCACCTTAGGTTTCATTGGAAAAACAAGCCAACTCTCCTCCTCTATGCACCATTCTGTAGGGTAGCTCAGTACACCTTTCCAAACAGGATACCTAGCCTCCACCCTCACCACTTGTGCGCATAGCAAGCCTCATTGTGGTGTTCATCTGGTGGCTTTCAAGAAAGAGTTCTTGCATCATAGACGAACGGTGGTGTGGATCACCATTAGAGGGTTTGAACCCTTCAAGCCTGACATCTCATCTCCCTGACTGATCAGGCCAAAACAAGGTAACATCATGCTGTCTTAAAGCATGAATCTATGAGTGCATGTATGTTCCGCAGTAAAATTTTGTTTTACACCTTACATGCATCGGCCTTCAAAGGCCAGTTTACTTTCAAGTGGTATCAGAGCCCGGTTGCTTTACCATCGACGGGTGATGGTACCTTGTTTGTGAAAAGAGTCTTTCACGGTCAAAAATCTTTAAAGGGTTAAAGTTTAAATTCTGCATGTGGATTTTGAATCACAAATCCTTTAAAGTGTTAAAGTTTTTGTTTTTATGAACATAAAAATTTGATTCTGTGTTCATAAAACATTATGCATCATGGTTTAGTTTCTTTTCTTTATGAAAGTTCTAAAAGGAACACCCTTTTTGAAAGGGTAGATTCGGCCATGGAGGGTACTAAGAGTACCTTGAATGATTTCTTATTTTTCTCCATGAATTGTGTCATGTTTATATGCATGAAATTTTGTGACAAATTTATCATATAGTTACCTATATGATTCGGCCATGTAGGGATATATGGCTACATGCATGGTTTAATTTTGTTTTCTTTGAGAAAGAATTAACAAAATTTGAATTGAAATTGTTTTTAAATTCGGCCAATGAGAAATTTAAGATTATGAATCTTGATGTTATTTTGATGTTTAAATGTTAAATGTCAAAATACATGTGAAAATGTTATGTGATAATATAATGTTTGTGTTTGCAAGTTTTGAACTTTTCAGGTACAAACAGGAAGGGGATGGTCATGGTGCCCGGATTTGAATTTTTTTGAATTTTAAATTTATGTGTAATCGCGCATTTTAATTTACAAGTATATTTGTAATTTAAATTTTGTAATTTTGTTCCTCCAAAGTGTTATGGAGTTTCTTTAATTATTTGTAATTAGAGAAATAGGCTAGTGGCGTATAGACGACAAGCGGCCGTTGCTTAAAGAAGCAAAAAGGACAAAAGCGCGAGCACCATGGCTATCTCAATATAAAATGTTTATATGTATGTATGATTAGAACGTCTAGTATGCATAAATTGGGCAAATCGCGTTTGTATGGTTATTATGTTTGTCCAATAACGACTAGTGTATACTGATAGATGTTTGACATAGGTAACGACTAGCATGATAACTTATAATATGCGTTTGATGGGACCTAATTAACCCCAAGATAAAAGGAACCCTTAAAAGGAATAAATAATTAAGCATATGATTATCTCCCACCACCAATGCTACTCAAAACTCTTCTACGTAGTGGTGCTCCACAACTCAGTTGGGACCCACTATTTCGTTGGGCTAGAGTAGTGTTTGAAGTGTAAGACACTTAGGGTGCTGGTTTAATGCTTAACTAAGACATAAGTTGCAGGCACAGCCGGACTTATGTGCTTAGGGTAATGGTGCTAGGTTGGTTGCATGAGATGCACCACTAAGTGACAAAGAGTTGTCAACCTAAAGTTAAGAGAGGGTATGAGATACTGTTGATAAAGATCAACCCTTTATTTAAATTAATCTTGCGGTCTCAGACGGAGGTTAAAATAAATAATCGCACTCTTAAACCCACTAAGGTAAAATCTAAAGTAGATTAACCCTAAGTCAAAAGGAAGGGTCATTGACTTAGATAAAATAGTGGGAGGGGCAAATTATTTCAAGTCTTTAATAATTTGCTTTTAACTACATAACCGTATATTAACTAAAACTATCTTTACATCCTTTTCAGCTTATAGTATGACTAATCCACTGTCACTGCGTTCAATACTCGATACGAATAAACTGACCGGTTCAAATTTTATGGACTGGTATCGGAACCTAAGAATAGTTCTAAGGGCCGAAAAGATTGCCTACGTTTTAGATGCTGTAATACCCGTAGCTCCACGGGAAGGGGAAGAAGGGTTTGCGGAATTTGATTTCGTAACCCATCAACAGCACTTGGATGACAATGTGATGGCAGTATGCATCATGTTGGCATCCATGTCGCCTGAACTGCAAAAGCAGCATGAGCATATGGATGCTCCCTCTATTATCGTACATCTCAAGGAGTTGTATGATATTAAAGGCAGACATGAGAGGTATGAGGCCTCAAGAGAACTGTTCTCTTGTAGGATGACTGAGAGCATGTCTGTTGCCAGCCATGTTCTCAAGATGATCGGGCTGATTGAGAAGCTAGGAAACCTAGGCTTCATCATGGATGCCGAGCTAAGTAATGACTTAGTCCTCACCTCACTTCCACCTTCCTTCAGTCAATTCATCATGAATTACAATATGCATGGGATGCAAGTGAGCTTGCCTGAGTTGTTAAGCATGTTAACAACAGCTGAAGTGTCTATCAAGAAGGATAGGACACAGGCTCTTTTGATTGGTGGGCCTAGCAAGGCCAAGGGAAAGGGTAAGGAGCCTGCAAAAGGTGACCCCCTTAAGCCCAAAGGAAAATCCAAGAAGAAGAAGGGCAGGAAGAAGGGTAAGAAGGCACCTAAGGACAAGGGTGATGCTGAGTGCTTCCATTGTGGCAAGAAAGGCCACTGGAAGAGGAATTGTCCAGACTACCTGAACAATGTGAAGGACAAGAAGCATGGTGATGCTTCTGCCTCAGGTATTTTCATGATTGAGATAAATTATTCTTATGCTAATCCATCCTCATGGGTATTGGATACCGGATGTGGTTCTCATATCTGCAATATGTTGCAGGTACTTAGGAGCCCAAGGAGATTGGATAGAAACGAGGTTGATCTCCACGTTGGTAATGGAGCAAGAGTTGCTGCTCATTCAGTTGGAGATGCTGACCTTATTTTGCCTACGGGCCTTTTATTGCATTTGAATAATTGTCTTTATGTTCCGCAAATTTCTAGAAACATTATTTCAATTTCTTGTTTAGAACAAGATGGATATACTTTCAGTATTAGGAATGGTACTTTTTCTATCATTTTGAATGATATGGTTTACGGTACTGCTTCTTTAATAAATGGATTGTATGTGTTGGAAATGGGAAATGAAGTGCTCAATATAGATGTGAAACGACCTAGGACGGATAATCAATCTTATCTTTGGCACTGTAGACTAGGGCACATAAATGAAACAAGATTGTCTAGGATGCATAGAGATGGATACCTGGACTCCATGGATTTGGAATCCTATGGACAGTGTGAATCTTGTCTAGCTGGGAAAATGATTCAACAAAAGCCCAAAGGGCTTGAGAGTCATAGGGCTAGTGAGTTATTAGAACTCATTCATACTGATGTATGTGGCCCAATGTCTATTGAGGCTAGAGGTGGATATTCTTATTTCATTACCTTTACAGATGACAAATCAAGATTTGGGTATATATACCTAATGAGATATAAATCTGAAGCTTTTGAAAAGTTCAAAGAGTTTAGGAATGAGGTGGAGAAACAGCGTGGCAAGATGATTAAGACATTACGATCAGATCGTGGTGGTGAATATTTGAGCCACGAGTTTCAGGGTTATCTGAGAGAAAATGGAATTCTCTCACAATTTACCGCTCCTTACACACCACACCAAAACGGTGTCTCCGAAAGGAGAAACAGGACCTTGTTAGACATGGTTAGGTCTATGATGAGTGAGACTCAACTTCCAAAATCGTTTTGGGGATATGCCTTAGACACAGCGGCATACCTTCTAAATAGGGTACCGTCTAAATCTGTTCAGACCACACCATATGAGATATGGAGTGGTAAGAGACCCAACCTGAGTTACCTCAGGGTATGGGGATCGCCAGCTTATGTCAAAGCGTTGACATCAGACAAGCTTAGTGCTAAGAGTACTAAATGTCTATTTGTGGGGTATCCTAAAGGTACTAAGGGATACTACTTCTACTCCATGGAAGAACACAAAGTGTTTGTTTCAAAGAATGCTGAGTTCCTTGAGAAGGATTTGATCTCTCAAGGAGGCAGTGGGAGTAAGATTGATCTTGAAGAAGTGCAAGATCCACAAGAACAGATTGAGGAACCCGAGTCTGCTCCGCAGGCGACGTTCTCCAATGGAGAAGTAAACACACAACTCCGTAGACCTACGAGGGTCATCCATCCACCTGAAAGGTACGGGTTTGTGATTGAGAATCAGCAAACTGTTGAGGATGATGAACCAAGTAACTACGAGGAGGCGGTCAAAGATGTTGACTCCTCAAAATGGCTTGAAGCCATGGAATCTGAAATGGATTCGATGTATCAGAACAAGGTATGGACCTTGGTTCCTAAACCACAAGGAATAGTTCCTATTGGTAATAAATGGGTCTTTAAAAGAAAGACTGATGCAGATGGCAACGTTCAGACCTACAAAGCTAGGTTGGTGGCGAAAGGGTATCGTCAAAGACAAGGAGTTGACTATGATGAAACTTTTTCACCAGTTGCCATGATCAAATCTATTAGGATCATGCTTGCAATAGCAGCATACCACGACTATGAAATTTGGCAAATGGATGTCAAGACCGCCTTCTTGAATGGGTTCTTGAAGGAGGAAGTGTACATGACACAACCTGAAGGCTTTGAAAACAAAGATCAGGTGCATATGGTATGCAAACTACAAAGGTCAATATATGGGCTAAAGCAAGCATCAAGGAGTTGGAATATACGTTTTGATGAAGTCGTTAAGAGTAACGGTTTTATCAAGAACGAGGATGAACCTTGTGTTTACAGAAAGGTAAGTGGGAGTAATGTCGTCTTCCTAGTGCTTTATGTAGATGACATATTGCTAATAGGAAATGACATCCCCACATTAAAAATAACGAAAGAGTGGCTTTCAGAAAATTTTACCATGAAGGATTTGGGAGAGGCAGCCTTTATACTCGGTATAAAGATCTATAGAGATAGATCCAAGAGGCTGCTGGGTTTATCTCAATCCACGTACGTTGACAAGATGCTAAAGAGTTTTAGCATGGAAGGGTCGAAAAGGGGTTTTCTTCCTGTCAGTCATGGGGTACACCTATCAAGGGCTATGTGTCCTAAGTCACAGCCTGAGAAGGATCGCATGAGTGGAATTCCATACGCTTCGGCTATTGGATCCATCATGTATGCCATGATATGTACGAGACCAGATGTCTCATATGCTTTAAGCATTACGAGCAGATACCAGTCAGACCCTGGAGAGGGTCACTGGACGGCAGTCAAAACCATCCTTAAATACTTAAGAAGAACTAAGGATGCGTTTCTGGTCTATGGTGGGGTTAATGAGTTAACAGTGAAAGGGTTCACTGATGCCAGCTTTCAGAGTGACAAAGATGACTGCAAGTCACAGTCAGGATTCGTATTCACCTTAAATGGTGGGGCAGTGTCTTCGAAAAGTTCCAAGCAGGAGACAACTGCAGACTCAACGACAGAGGCTGAATACATAGCTGCTTCAGAAGCAGCTAAGGAGGCAGTGTGGATCAAGAAGTTCATAAATGAACTAAGGGTGGTTCCGAGCGTGGATGAGCCCATACAGTTGCTTTGCGACAACACTGGAGCCATCGCGCAGTCAAAGCAACCTAGGTCTCATCAAAGATCTAAACACGTGCTCCGCAGATATCATTTGATTAGAGAAATCATTGATAGGAATGATGTAAAAATGGATTATGTTCCCACAGACGATAACCTGGCCGATTCTCTGACAAAGGCTGTTTCTCAGAGAAAACATGATAGTCATTATGAGGCTTTGGGCATACGACTTAGGTCTGATTGGCTCTAGGCCAAGTGGGAGCTTGTTAGCATATGGGTGTCCTAGAGACAATCTTTTGATTAAATAAAGGACACTAGATGTAGAACTTTGTTTGTCGCAAATAAATGTAAGCACTATTTATTCAGTTTCATATTGTGTCTCGATATTACTGTTAATATTATATGAATGAACTAGATAAACCCCTTGGAATAGAACAGGTATCTCTTGAGTATCTGTGATGAGATCACGATCATGAGGATTCAAGGATATTGCATGTCTATTCCTAATTATATGTTCCTAGTCTAGAGACACTGAGTTTGGGGATCAGTGATCTCGAGTAAAGACTAGTACGACTTATCTACTTGTATATGGATACAAGGTAAAGACCTCATGAGCTGCAGATATGGAGATATCTTAGCTAAAGTCGTGGGTGGATCTATAAGAGTATAGCTCGCACTGAACAGACCCAAAAAGAGACTCTATGAGGAAATCTCACAGATAGTGTCATTAGAGTAATCTCTTTATGTTTGGGTATGTCTTTCCTTAGACCAGAGGTTATTACCTAGACTGTGTTCTTGAAGGCATGTTTTGATTGTATGCCTCGTCTGCCTGAAACATGTAGACTCATAGGTATACTGTTGGGCGTATCCTTAAAGGGCACAGGGCTAGGGTAATAAGCTGAAGGAATTCGTCAAATCTCTGTGAGAGATTAGGTTATCTGTAAATCGGAGAAATCGGGATGACATTTACAGGGACTCGGGAATCTATGCATAGTAAAAGAGATCATGAGATGATCTGCCTTTAGAGTCAGTAAATTGAAGATTCCCTATTTCGAATAAAGCTTACCCTAAACCGCAGGGGTTGATACATTTCCTTTCCCTAGGTAAATGGGAAGATAACCGAGACGAAGGGAAATACATACGGTAACCAAATATGTGCAATAGGATGATCAAGTCATTAATCTGACTAGTTCTGGGGCAACAAAGCATTGCTAGTGCTCTGTGTTGTCATTAATTGGGTTGTGGGCTTGTTGGGCCCAAGCCCAGTTATGTCAGTAGCTAAGTTGGACCTAATGGGTCACACACTAACACCTTGTAGTTATGATGGACTAGCTTTAAAGGTATTGGGCCTAATAATGTTATTAGCCCAAGAAGCTGTTTGGAAGCCCACCTAAATGGGTGGGTGGTGCATGGAGTTTAGTAATGGGCTTGGATAGTCCAAGCCATTACTAATTAATTTAATTAGTTAAATTAATAATCAAATATTTGAATTTCGAATTTTGAATTTGAAATTTGAATTTTGAAATTTGAATTTAGAATTTGAATTTCGAAATTCGAATTTTGAATTTGAAATTTGAATTTTAAAATTTGAATTTGAATTTGAATTTTGAAATTTGAATTTTGAATTTGAAATTTGAAATTTTGAATTTTGAATTTTGAATTTGAATGTTTGAACGTTTGAATTCAAGTGTTTGAATTGGTTTTGAAAAGTTGTTTCATAACAAAAGGATAAGACAGGATCTTATTGGAGCATATTCCTTGGATGAAGAAGCATCTTTGGAGGCTCTCCCTAGGCTGTTTGGTGCATCACTTTTAAGTGATAAGAGTGTTATCTTATCACTTAAAACAAACCTCCATTCAGATTTGGTGGTTGAGGGAATCAGTGGGTAAGTTGATTCAAATTTTGAATGCAACTGCTCAATGTATTTGGACCCTTTATAGGGCTGAATTATGCGCATGAAAACTATATACTATATGATAGTTTATGAATTTAAGTTTAAATTAATTTGAATTTAAATTCATGTGGATAAGATTGGAGGTTGTTGGCAAAGTTTGTTTTGCAACAGCTCCACCTTATCACACTGTTTCATGCACAACTTTCAAAGAAATTTGAAAGTTTGTTTTTCATTTTGAATGAATGAATTCCCTCCTCCTCTCCAAAGGGTGCGCATAAATAGACATGTTCCTCACCTTAGGTTTCATTGGAAAACCAAGCCAACTCTCCTCCTCTATGCACCATTCTGTAGGGTAGCTCAGTACACCTTTCCAAACAGGATACCTAGCCTCCACCCTCACCACTTGTGCGCATAGCAAGCCTCATTGTGGTGTTCATCTGGTGGCTTTCAAGAAAGAGTTCTTGCATCATAGACGAACGGTGGTGTGGATCACCATTAGAGGGTTTGAACCCTTCAAGCCTGACATCTCATCTCCCTGACTGATCAGGCCAAAACAAGGTAACATCATGCTGTCTTAAAGCATGAATCTATGAGTGCATGTATGTTCCGCAGTAAAATTTTGTTTTACACCTTACATGCATCGGCCTTCAAAGGCCAGTTTACTTTCAAGTGGTATCAGAGCCCGGTTGCTTTACCATCGACGGGTGATGGTACCTTGTTTGTGAAAAGAGTCTTTCACGGTCAAAAATCTTTAAAGGGTTAAAGTTTAAATTCTGCATGTGGATTTTGAATCACAAATCCTTTAAAGTGTTAAAGTTTTTGTTTTTATGAACATAAAAATTTGATTCTGTGTTCATAAAACATTATGCATCATGGTTTAGTTTCTTTTCTTTATGAAAGTTCTAAAAGGAACACCCTTTTTGAAAGGGTAGATTCGGCCATGGAGGGTACTAAGAGTACCTTGAATGATTTCTTATTTTTCTCCATGAATTGTGTCATGTTTATATGCATGAAATTTTGTGACAAATTTATCATATAGTTACCTATATGATTCGGCCATGTAGGGATATATGGCTACATGCATGGTTTAATTTTGTTTTCTTTGAGAAAGAATTAACAAAATTTGAATTGAAATTGTTTTTAAATTCGGCCAATGAGAAATTTAAGATTATGAATCTTGATGTTATTTTGATGTTTAAATGTTAAATGTCAAAATACATGTGAAAATGTTATGTGATAATATAATGTTTGTGTTTGCAAGTTTTGAACTTTTCAGGTACAAACAGGAAGGGGATGGTCATGGTGCCCGGATGTGAAAATGTTATGTGATAATATAATGTTTGTGTTTACACCTTACATGCATCGGCCTTCAAAGGCCAGTTTACTTTCAAAAGAATCAATGTTTCTCCTTTAATTATTGGCTATCAACTCGTGGCAGTACAATTCTAAATTGTGGATACCATAGTTATAAGTAGGGATGGCAAAGAAGGTGTCCTGCCCCGTTTTTTGAAAGTGGGCAAGAAAACTCAGTCCGCCCCGTCCCGTTTGGGCGGGCGAGACGGGCTGCCCTACAAGCCGTGAGATTTTAAGCTAGAAAAAATATTTAAAAAAATTTAAAAATCCAGCCCTAACAGGCTGGTGATGCAGGCTTGGCGGGCAGCATATTTGAAAAACTAAACCCGCTCGCCCCGTCCCGTTTTACCATCTCTAGTTATAAGCATGCAAGATGACATGTGTTTTCTTAGCTTTTTTAAGTTTTGGTTATTGCACCTCTTGAACTATTTATACGTGTGTCTTATGTCCTAGATCGGATAGGTCCACGTCACATAAATTAAAAAAAAAGTTATGTTTAACTCATTTTACATGAAATAAATAACTTTTCTACACACAAAAAGGGATTGAGTTCCACCATTTTTTCCTCTCTCCTCTTACCTGTGGGTCCCACTTATACTTTTATTTCTACAATATGAAATAATTTTTTTCTTCCACATAAGAAAAATATATCCCTTAAAAAAAAATGTTCAAAAGCATCATAAGCTATGTGAATGGGCTTAGGCAGCAAAAGGAGAAAGGCCCAGAGTCAACCAGCGTTCAAAACCTCTCTGGTTGAAGTTGAAGCACAAGAAGTGGGGAAGCAGCAGTGACGAGAGAGGCACTTCGTAATTACAATGAAACTTGTCGGAATCAAATCCGTTGAGGCGCACGACGATTCAGTGTGGGCGGTGACATGGGTTCCCGCAACCGCTACCCGATCTGCACTCCTCCTTACTGGTTCACTCGACGAGACCGTTAGGCTGTAGAGGTCCGACGAACATGTTTTGGAGCGCACCAACACCGGCCAATGCCTCGGCGAAATTGGGTTCAGATGTGGTGTCGGCCCACCAGTGTGGTGACTAGCCCCACTCTCCCCCTGTTGAGGAGTAACAGATGTCGTCGGTGTAGGAGTCACCGTAGCCGTGTGTGGAGGTGAATTATCCCTCTGAGGACGGTTTCTATCAGCCCTCATTTCTGCCATAAAGGCTTGCATCATATCCTGATTAGTCTTCATCAGGTTTTTAGTCATATTTCTATTTGCAGCCGTTTCCGCCTGCAGAGCATTCAGGACTGCAGTGACCGGATCCGGTGGCAAAGGACCTGCACCACGTGCCCCACGGCGACCACGCGCCCTACTCATGATATCTGTACATGTAACACAAAGGAATGAGTTGATCAGACCCACACTGAGGAATCACATATACATTAATCATAAATAGTTCACAGATAGCTATGGCACACATGATACAAACATACACAATCAGAGTTTCCCTCACAAAACTGCTCTGATACCATAAAATGTAACAGCCCGTTACGTACCGGTATTGTTAACATTGATTATGATATTAAGCGCAGTTACAATCACAGTAATTGAGTTAATTAAATTACGGGCAACTTTTTTCTTTTAACACATTCCTTTTAGTAAACAATAACCCTTTCCGTAATCAATTAAAACAACACTATAATCGTAAATGCAATTCGCGGAATCATTCAGTTTACTAACTTCACTAATCTTTCTTTTTATTCAATTCATTTAAACTCATCATATTACTTTCAAATCTTACCATGTTCTAGTCCTTTACATTAGCTACGCGTGGTTTCAAACCGCGCACCATTTGGAGTTCTACACACCAAGTTAAGCCCCTTTCTTTTAGTCTAGAAAAACATGAATTTTCAAAATTTACACTATGGTAATCGATTACCGGGGGGTGGTAATCGATTACCACCAGTTACCAAAATGAGGCAGTAGCCAATTTTCAATCCCCTGTTCTCTGGTAATCGATTACCAAGCTTGGGTAATCGATTACTCCACTTGGTAATCGATTACCAAGCCTCTGGTAATCGATTACCAGGCAGACAGTAGCATTTAATTCGTCCCCTGTTGCATGGTAATCGATTACCATGCTTGGGTAATCGATTACTATGCAGTAAAAATGACAGATTACAGCATTTTCAGTCCAAAAAGAGTTGTGTAATCCACCCCTAACACCTTAATACTCCACATAAACTTTACACATACCCTAATGTAGGCTCTAGGCCCTTCCATCATGCATTTTCATTCAATAATGCATCCTTTACAAAGTCTTTAAAATCATGGCCATTTTACAACAAAGATGGACCATTTTACAACATAATATGCCAAGGCTTCAAATACAAGAAATGTGGCAATGGACAAGTCCCATGCTCACTCAAAATTTACAATTTATCCATGGCATGAATAAAAGCAATAAACAGGACTTAGAACATAATCATGAACACTACAAAAGCATGGAAATCACATCATGCAATATGTTCATGACCTAAGTCTCAAAATACTAAATGGCATGCTATGTGCACTCCAAAGTCTCCTCCAAAATATCATGCAAGCTCACTGCACCACATGCAATCCGCTGTCCACTAAGCGGGCTTCTTGCCCGAAGCTCCTCCTGGCTCATAATGCCCTGAAATGTGGTCCCCCAAACACGGGGTGAGATATACAAATATATCTCAGTAAACCAATGGAGCTAGAGGCTTTCTCCACCCCATGGCTCACTCAATGTGCAAATATAACATCATATAATATGCATGACATACAATATCACCAACAATTGGAGACAAACCGAGAACATCCACAATTGGATTTACGTTCAAGGACTCCATCATATAACTCCCGAGACCTTCCTGGCGCCTCTCCCATGGTTGAGAAGACTCCATGGCAAAACCCAACTGGAACTCCTCATGAGCCCTATCCAGCGGAAGTCCCACGTTTGGATCATCCTGGTGTCGCTCCCAGAGTCGACCCCACGGCAAAACCCAACTGAAATTCCCAGCGGAATATCCAGCGGATGTCCAAACCAACACACGTCAACTGGCCAGTGACCAAACAATTTTCACACATAACAAGCAATATGGCATGCAAGCACCTAATCACACAATGCCATAAACACAAAATCCAACCACAACCTCCCACTAGGTGTGGTGGAGCACACAAGGGATTAAACCCCAGTTCCAAGGGTTTACCTCAACACTAACAGTTCCGTTCCACACGTACGCTCCAAATCAATCCTTCACAATCACGTCCGTGTGAGGCACCCTACAATGATCAACAATTTTCCAAATTACACAAAACCTCAAATTTCATGAAATGTCCCAAATTTTTCCTTAGTTAAAATCTCACCTTTTCACCAAAAGTTAACATAGCATTTCTAGCTCACAAGCATCATTCTAAGGCATTTTCATCTAATAGCATTTTTCCATTTGGGCTCTCTATCATCACACATCTAAGATTAAAGACTTAGTGCATAAATTTCTAGATCTACAAAAACAACCATAAAGATACCACAAATATATTCACAATCTATGGTAGTCACACCACCAAGGCTTCACTAAGCAAAGGAAGATCAAAAAGCTCCAAAAACACCACAAAACCTCAATGGTTCGAATCTGTCCCTGCTCCAAAACGCACAAAGGAGGCGGTTTCAAGGCTTGGGAGTGTCACCAATGGCTTTAGAAGGTTGTTTACAATAAGTTTCAACACCAAAACCAAGCGATTTGGTGGAGAAAAGCTTCAAAATGGAGAAGAGAGGAAAATGGGTTCTTTTGAATGGAGGAGGAAGGCTTACGGGTGAAAAAGAAAGAAAAGAGGAAGGAAGGCGTGGGGAAGAGGTGGGAAGCTAAGTGACTTCGGTCACGCGGGTCCCACACGCGATCTAACTTTAATCCCGACAATAATTCTGATCATACATTCTTGATCTACATATTTTTCTGGTCCATTACATATTTTTATTTCCTAAAATTATTGATAAAAATTTCACACTTATCGGTACACTCATACCACAGTATTTTACACTTAAAAAATCACTATTCATCAATTTTTCACAAATTTGCCTACTCACTCAATTTTCCGCCCTGATTCCATTTCCAGCATTATTTTTGTCATATGAAATCTCTAACTCAATTTTTATGCCCCAGAATACATGGCTGGTCATTTACCATTTTGCCCTTTTCGCCCATTTTGGCCATAATTCTCGAATTTTCAGTAATCCATCAATTTTCATTTCACTTTATAATATAAAATGCACATTTAACTTTATGAGGTGTTATATTCACCCCTCCTTTTAGAAATTTTGTCCGCAAAATTAAATCATACCTGCTCGCTAACTCAGGATACAGCCGGAGAATCTCGTCCTCCCGCTCCCAAGTAGCCTCCTCAGGTGTGCGGCCTTCCCACTGAATCTTCAGCATGGGAATAATTTTACTTCTCAATCTTTTTTCACTGCGGTCCAATATTGTAATAGGACCAATGGGAGTCTTCAAGTTCTCCCTGATTTCAATATTATCCGGTATCACCACATGTGATTCATCCGGAACATAACGTCGCAACTGCGACACATGAAAAACATCATGTAAATTGGACAACTAAGGGGGTAAGGCAAGCTGATAGGCCACCAATCCTACTCTTTTCATAATTTGATACGGTCCAATGAACCGTAGACTCAGCTTCCTCACACCCAACGCACGGCCAACACCTGTGACCGGAGACAATCGCACAAAAACATGGTCACCTTCCTCAAATTCCAGCGGTCTATGCTTATTGTCATAGTAGCTTTTCTGCCGATTCTGTGCCTGTTTCAATTTTTCTCTGATCATTTCTATTTGCAATGTGGTTTCCTGCACAAAATCAGGACCAAATCTTTCATTATCGCCTACCTCAGTCCAACAAGTGGGCGTACGACACCTCCTTCCATACAATACTTCATAAGGTGCCATACCCAGACTGGAGTGAAAACTGTTGTTATAAGAAAACTCCACCAATGGTAAGTACCTATCCCAGGCAGCACCCTGTTCCAATGTGCAAGCTCTCAGCATATCCTCAAGTGTCTGTATGGTCCTCTCAGTCTGACCATCAGTTTGCGGGTGATACGCAGTGCTCAGTCGAAGCTGAGTGCCAAAAGCCTGCTGCAAAGCTCCCCAAAAACGTGAAGTAAACTTCGGGTCCCGATCACTGACAATGCTAATCGGTATCCCATGGAGTCTAACAATCTCCTTCACATACAGCGTTGCCAATTTCTCTGTGGTGAAATCCACTCGTACTGGTAGAAAATGTGCAGACTTCGTAAGTCGGTCCACAATAACCCAAATCGAATCGTAACCAGCCTGAGTTCGAGGCAATCCCACAACAAAATCCATTGAAATAATCTCCCATTTCCATTCTGGTATATCCAGCGGCTGTAGTAGCCCAGCAGGTTTCTGATGCTCTATCTTTACTTTCTGGCAAACCAAACACTTAGATACGTACTCAGCAACATCCCTTTTCATCCCAGGCCACCAGAACTTAACTTTCAAATCTTGGTACATTTTTGTGGCACCTGGGTGGATAGCATATTGACCCTTATGGGCCTTCGTCATAACTTCCTCTGCAAGTTCCTTGGGCACAACAATCCTGCCCTGATATAATAATAACCCCTGTTCATTAACAGATATGCCACTCTGGCCTTTTAAATATTTAATACTTTCATTCCGAATTTGAGTCTCTTTAATCTTCTCGTGCGGCTCATTTTCAATCCGAGTCAACTCCATATCACACATTCTCCCTGCAAAGAAATCCGTTATTTTCATGTCCTGAAATTGCTCAATTATTTCATTGTCCCACATCATCATATGAGATAAATTGACAGACTTCCTACTCAATGCATCTGCCACAACATTAGCTTTTCCCGGGTGATATTCCAACTCAAAGTCATAATCTTTCAAGAATTCAACCCATCTACGCTGCCTCATATTCAGCTCCTTCTGATCAAACAAATATTTCAAGCTTTTATGATCACTAAACACAGCAAACTTCATCCCATACAGAAAGTACCTCCAGATTTTCAAGGCAAACACAATAGCAGCCAGTTCTAAGTCATGCGTCGGATAATTCTCTTCATGCGGCTTTAACTGTCTGGACGCATAGGCAATCACTTTTCCTTCCTGCATCAGTACGCTCCCTAAACCTTTCTTAGAAGCATCCGGATCAGGAAGAGTTAACACCGGAGCAGTAGTCAACTTCTCTTTGAGTAACAGAAAACAGACCCCACATACCTGGGTCCACACAAAAGGAGTATCCTTTTGTGTCAATCGGGTCAATGGTAGAACCATTGCAGAAAATCCCTGTATAAACCGGCGATAATAACCAGCAAGCCCCAGAAAACTTCTAATCTCAGTCACAGTCTTAGGTCGTTCCCAGTCGCTTACCGCTTCAATCTTGCTTGGATCCACTGCAACACCACTTGCAGAAATAACATGACCCAAAAATTGCACCTCAGATAACCAGAATTCCCACTTAGACGGTTTAGCATATAATTTCTTATCTTTCAACACCTGCAACACAGTCCTCAAATGATCGATGTGCTCCTCCTTACTCTTAGAATAGATCAGGATGTCATCAATAAATACAATTACAAACTGGTCCAAATACGGTTTAAAGATGCGATTCATATAGTCCATGAACACCGCAGGGGCATTTGTAAGCCCAAAAGGAATCACTTGATATTCAAAATGTCCATATCTGGATCGGAAAGCTGTTTTAGGTACATCCTCCGGTTTAATCCGAATCTGGTGATACCCGGACCGGAGATCAATCTTCGAAAACACACAGGCATCCCTCAACTGATCTAATAAATCATCAATGCGCGACAACGGGTACCGGTTCTTAATCGTCACTTAATTCAACTGTCGGTAGTCAGTGCACAATCTCATGCTACCATCCTTTTTCTTCACAAATATCACCGGTGCTCCCCACGGAGACACACTCGGCCTGATAAAATTCTTCGCAGATAGTTCTTCAATGTGTTGCTTCAACTCGGCCAACTCAAGTGGCGACATCCAGTATGGAGCCAAGGAGATCGGCCCCACACCAGGCAATAGGTCAATCGAGAATTCAATCTCTCTCTCAGGTGGAAATTCCGGTATCTCATCAGGGAACACATCCTCAAACTCATTAATAACCGGAATAGAAGAAATCTCCTCCTTTTTGTCACCCACCAATCCGCCCAAAAGGACATAACCCAGATCTCCAGCCTTCAAGGCTTTCACAGTTTGACTGACAGACAAATACAAAGACGGACAAACAGACGGCCTCTCGTGAGATAACAACAACCTCTTTCCGCAGCAATAAATAATTGCGCAGTTCCGAGACAACCAATCCATCCCCATTATCAAATTGACAGAGGCCAGGGGTAAGATAATTAAATCAATAGTGTAACCCCTACCTAAATAGGTGAACTTCACATCTTCGCAAATCCAAGATGATTCACTAACCTCTCCTGTAGCGGTAGTAATACGCATCGGAGGAACCATTCGTGTTACTCTTAAGTCCAACGCTTTAGCCACATAGTCCGCCACAAAAGAATGCGTTGCTCCCGAATCAAATAACACAGACAAATCAACATTAGAGAGGAAGATTATACCTTTTACCAAATTCGGAGCCTTTTCAGTATGTTGAGCATTTGTAGTGTATACCCACCCAACCGTAGGAATAGCAACAGTAGGAGTAGCAGTAGCAGTCGCGGTCGGCAAGGCCTGCAGATTCGCAGCCTGTCCCGAAGAAGATGGACAATTTCTAGCAAAGTGGCCATTCTGACCACATTTAAAACAAGCCAACGGACCAGCACCACATACACCTTTGTGGTATTTCTTGCACTTCCCACATTGTGGGGTAAAATATCTGTCCGCAGCACCACCACCACCGGGGGTTCCACCCCTCTTGAATTGACCAGGAGGCTGCCTTACATGCAACCCCCTGCCCCTATTATTATTGAAGCCTCCTCTATTTGTATTACCGGAAGGACCAGGTGTCTTCTTAATCTTTTGTTCCTTTACTGCATCAGATTTCGGATACCTACCATACACAGTCTCGACCCTCTTACATTGGGTCACCAAATCAGCAAAGTTTCTCACCGCAGTATTTGACATTCTCTTAGCAATCTTTTCATTCAGCCCTCTTTGGAATTTAGCTGACAAAAACTCCGGAGTAGGTAGAGTACCCCCATAATTTGCAAATTTTACCAATTCGTTAAATTTTGCCACATAGGCATCCACAGTCATGACTTCCTGCACAAGACTATCGAACTCACCTTGCTTTGCCTCCCGAACATCACGGGGAAAATATTCTTCATGAAATAATCCTTCAAACATAGTCCAAGAAATAATCTCACCCTGAATAGCATATGGGCGAGACACATTGTCCCACCACTCCTGGGCGTCACCCTCCAGCATATAAACAGAATACAATAACTTCTGCGGATCTTGGCATCTCATCACTTGGAAAATCTTATCCATTCCCCTTAACCAAGCAGTAACCTCCTTCGGGTCCCTTGACCCCAGAAATGCGGGTGGCTTATGTTTCCTAAAGGATATGAGCCTACGCTCATCATCAGCATTATCAAGTACCTGCCCTACAACCCCAGTGGATTGAGCAACAGATGATGGATTAGGAACATAGCTAGGGTCAGTGGTGTGATGACTAGCCTCACCAGTGTGGTGACTAGCCCCACTCTCCCCCTGTTGAGGAGTAACAGATGTCGTCGGTGTAGGAGTCACCGTAGCCGTGTGTGGAGGTGAATTATCCCTCTGAGGACGGTTTCTATCAGCCCTCATTTCTGCCATAAAGGCTTGCATCATATCCTGATTAGTCTTCATCAGGTTTTTAGTCATATTTCTATTTGCAGCCGTTTCCGCCTGCAGAGCATTCAGGACTGCAGTGACCGGATCCGGTGGCAAAGACCTGCACCACGTGCCCCACGGCGACCACCATGATATCTGCATGTAACACAAAGGAATGAGGCACACATGAGGAATCACATATACATTAATCATAAATAGTTCACAGATAGCTATGGCACACATGATACAAACATACACAATCAGAGTTTCCCTCACAAAACTGCTCTGATACCATAAAATGTAACAGCCCGTTACGTACCGGTATTGTTAACATTGATTATGATATTAAGCGCAGTTACAATCACAGTAATTGAGTTAATTAAATTACGGGAAACTTTTTTTCTTTTAACACATTCCTTTTAGTAAACAATAACCCTTTCCGTAATCAATTAAAACAACACTATAATCGTAAATGCAATTCGCGGAATCATTCAGTTTACTAACTTCACTAATCTTTCTTTTTATTCAATTCATTTAAACTCATCATATTACTTTCAAATCTTACCATGTTCTAGTCCTTTACATTAGCTACGCGTGGTTTCAAACCGCGCACCATTTGGAGTTCTACACACCAAGTTAAGCCCCTTTCTTTTAGTCTAGAAAAACATGAATTTTCAAAATTTACACTATGGTAATCGATTACCGGGGGGTGGTAATCGATTACCACCAGTTACCAAAATGAGGCAGTAGCCAATTTTCAATCCCCTGTTCTCTGGTAATCGATTACCAAGCTTGGGTAATCGATTACTCCACTTGGTAATCGATTACCAAGCCTCTGGTAATCGATTACCAGGCAGACAGTAGCATTTAATTCGTCCCCTGTTGCATGGTAATCGATTACCATGCTTGGGTAATCGATTACTATGCAGTAAAAATGACAGATTACAGCATTTTCAGTCCAAAAAGAGTTGTGTAATCCACCCCTAACACCTTAATACTCCACATAAACTTTACACATACCCTAATGTAGGCTCTAGGCCCTTCCATCATGCATTTTCATTCAATAATGCATCCTTTACAAAGTCTTTAAAATCATGGCCATTTTACAACAAAGATGGACCATTTTACAACATAATATGCCAAGGCTTCAAATACAAGAAATGTGGCAATGGACAAGTCCCATGCTCACTCAAAATTTACAATTTATCCATGGCATGAATAAAAGCAATAAACAGGACTTAGAACATAATCATGAACACTACAAAAGCATGGAAATCACATCATGCAATATGTTCATGACCTAAGTCTCAAAATACTAAATGGCATGCTATGTGCACTCCAAAGTCTCCTCCAAAATATCATGCAAGCTCACTGCACCACATGCAATCCGCTGTCCACTAAGCGGGCTTCTTGCCCGAAGCTCCTCCTGGCTCATAATGCCCTGAAATGTGGTCCCCCAAACACGGGGTGAGATATACAAATATATCTCAGTAAACCAATGGAGCTAGAGGCTTTCTCCACCCCATGGCTCACTCAATGTGCAAATATAACATCATATAATATGCATGACATACAATATCACCAACAATTGGAGACAAACCGAGAACATCCACAATTGGATTTACGTTCAAGGACTCCATCATATAACTCCCGAGACCTTCCTGGCGCCTCTCCCATGGTTGAGAAGACTCCATGGCAAAACCCAACTGGAACTCCTCATGAGCCCTATCCAGCGGAAGTCCCACGTTTGGATCATCCTGGTGTCGCTCCCAGAGTCGACCCCACGGCAAAACCCAACTGAAATTCCCAGCGGAATATCCAGCGGATGTCCAAACCAACACACGTCAACTGGCCAGTGACCAAACAATTTTCACACATAACAAGCAATATGGCATGCAAGCACCTAATCACACAATGCCATAAACACAAAATCCAACCACAACCTTCCACTAGGTGTGGTGGAGCACACAAGGGATTAAACCCCAGTTCCAAGGGTTTACCTCAACACTAACAGTTTCGTTCCACACGTACGCTCCAAATCAATCCTTTACAATCACGTCCGTGTGAGGCACCCTACAATGATCAACAATTTTCCAAATTACACAAAACCTCAAATTTCATGAAATGTCCCAAATTTTTCCTAAGTTAAAATCTCACTTTTTCACCAAAAGTTAACATAGCATTTCTAGCTCACAAGCATCATTCTAAGGCATTTTCATCTAATAGCATTTTTCCATTTGGGCTCTCTATCATCACACATCTAAGATTAAAGACTTAGTGCATAAATTTCTAGATCTACAAAAATAACCATAAAGATACCACAAATATACTCACAATCTATGGTAGTCACACCACCAAGGCTTCACTAAGCAAAGGAAGATCAAAAAGCTCCAAAAACACCACAAAACCTCAATGGTTCGAATCTGTCCCTGCTCCAAAACGCACAAAGGAGGCGGTTTCAAGGCTTGGGAGTGTCACCAATGGCTTTAGAAGGTTGTTTACAATAAATTTCAACACCAAAACCAAGCTATTTGGTAGAGAAAAGCTTCAAAATGGAGAAGAGAGGAAAATGGGTTCTTTTGAATGGAGGAGGAAGGCTTACGGGTGAAAAAGAAAGAAAAGAGGAAGGAAGGCGTGGGGAAGAGGTGGGAAGCTAAGTGACTTCGGTCACGCGGGTCCCACACGCGATCTAACTTTAATCCCGACAATAATTCTGATCATACATTCTTGATCTACATATTTTTTTGGTCCATGACATATTTTTATTTCCTAAAATTATTGATAAAAATTTCACACTTATCGGTACACTCATACCACAGTATTTTACACTTAAAAAATCACTATTCATCAATTTTTCACAAATTTGCCTACTCACTCAATTTTCCGCCCTGATTCCATTTCCAGCATTATTTTTGTCATATGAAATCTCTAACTCAATTTTTATGCCCCAGAATACATGGCTGGTCATTTACCATTTTGCCCTTTTCGCCCATTTTGGCCATAATTCTCGGATTTTCACTAATCCATCAATTTTCATTTCACATTATAATATAAAATGCACATTTAACACTATGAGGTGTTATACTCGTTCTCGTCCTCTTCCTCTTCCTTGAGAATATTGATGGGAATAATTACCTTAAGGTTTTGGGTGTCAGCCCACTTTGTGGTTTATCACTTAGCTCCCTTGTTCCATTCCCAACAGTGGTATCAGACTTAATATTTGAAGAGAAAAAGATGATTTGGCTGGGCTAAGTATTTGGAAGTGGTATCAGATTTAATATTTGAAGAGAAAAATACGATTTGGTTGGGCTAAGTATTTGGAAGCCTCTGCAGAAGGCTAGTGTGACCCTTAATATTTGAAGAGAAAAAGACTTCTCTAAGTATTTGGAAGCCTCTGCAGAAGGCTAGTGTGACCCTTAATATTTGAAGAGAAAAAGACGATTTGGCTAGGCTAAGTATTTGGAAGGCCTCTGCAGAAGGCTAGTGTGACCCTTAATATTTGAAGACAAAAATACTTCTGCAGAAGTTGCCCTTAGGGTAAGAATGATATTGGGCCTCACATTTGAGGGAGGATGTTGGAAATAATCAAGTGGGCTAAGTATTTGGAAGCCTCTGCAGAAGGGTAGCGTGACCCTTAATATTTGAAGAGAAAAAGACAATTTGGCTGGGCTAAGTATTTGGAAGGGCTCTGCAGAAGGCTAGTGTGACCTTTAATATTTGAAGAGAAAAAGACTTCCGCAGAAGTTTCCCTTAGGGTCAGAATTATATTGGGCCTCACACTTGAGGGAGGATGTTAGAAATAATCAAGTGTGAGTAGTGGTGAAATAAGTCCCACATAGTCTAGACTTAGACCAAGTGATGACCATATAAGTACAAAATACCCACAAACCTACAACGTTAAGGTTTTGGGTTGAGATGTGGTGTCGGCCCACTTTGTGGTTTATCACATGGCCCATTGATGGATAAATTCTTTGCAAAGGTTTTGGGCTCCCTCATTCCATTAGAGTATAATGTTGTAGGAAAGTATTTAGGTTATGTTATAGAAATATAAATTATGGGACCCACACTTGTTTTCAAAAACCAAAAAGATAAAAAAATGTGGGTCCCAAAATCTCTATAACATAACCTAAACATTTTCCTATAACATTATACTTCTATTTCCCATCTTTAATTACAGAAAATCCAGCTTTATTCCTTCTTTGTTATTAATATCCTTTCTATTTGACGAGTAATTAAACAAGAGTGAATAAGGCTTACAGTTATGATTTTAACAATTTGGAAATCTGGTTACAGGTTGTCAAAAATATCTCAAAGGTTTTTCCCAAGGATAGTGAAGCCACTACTGGAGGTGTAGATGACATGACAAAATTGTCATACTT
>JAVKPL010006731.1:0-27759 GCA_032173675.1 Gastrolobium villosum
AAGTTCAGATGGTTGATGAGGTATTGGCTGAGGGCCATATGGGTAAATACATTATCCATCCTGGTGCTACCAAGATGTACCAAGACTTGAAACGAAATTTTTGGTGGTTGGGAGTGAAGAAAGATATTGCTCTGTATGTGTGTAAGTGTTTGACTTGTCAGAAAGTTAAGATTGAGCATCAGAGACCTTCTGGATTACTGCAGCCTTTGGATATTCCGGAATGGAAATGGGTCAGCATTTCGATGGATTTCGTAGTGGCATTACCGAGAACTCAGGCTGGTTTCGATTCTACATGGGTAGTTGTAGACAGATTGATAAAGTCTGCACATTTCATACCAGTCAAAACGAGTTTCTCTACAGAGAAGTTGGCTCGGTTATATGTAAGAGAGATTGTGAAACTTCATGGTTTTCTTGAAAGTATCATTAGTGATCGGGACCCTAAATTCACGTCTCGACTTTGGGATGCAGTGCAACAAGCATTTGGTACGCAGCTCAGACTGAGTACGGCTTATCACCCTCAGACTGATGGTCAGACTGAGAGGACTATTCAGACACTGGAGGACATGTTGAGGGCTTGTGCCCTAGAACAGGGAAATGCATGGGATAAATATCTTCCTCTGGTGGAATTTTCCTATAATAATAGTTATCATACCAGTTTGGGCATGGCTACCTACGAAGCTTTGTATGGCCGTAGGTGTCGAGCGCCTACGTGTTGGTCAGAAATCGGTGAGAGGCAGTTATTTGGGCTTGATATGGTCTAAGAGACTACCGATCAAATTATGATGATTAAGGATCGATTGAAGAAAGCACAGAGCCGCCAAAAGAGTTATTATGATGCAAAGCATCGACCCCTTGAATTTTCGGAAGGGGATCATGTGTTTATCCGTTTGTCTCCGACTACGGGTGTTGGGCGTGCTCTAGGAGTGAGGAAGTTGAGTCCTAGGTTCATTGGGCCCTACCAGATTATAAAGAGGGTCGGACCTGTGGCATACCAGCTTGCCTTACCTCCACATCTGTCAAATCTACATAGTGTTTTTCACATCAGTCGGCTTCGAAAATACGTGCCTGATGCGTCCCACATTGTTCAGCAAGACGATATTGAAGTAAGAAAAGACTTGAAGTTTGTTGTGGGACCATTGAAGGTTCTAACACGAGATGAAAAAGTATTGAGAAATAGGACTATTCCCATGATCAAGGTGCAATGGGAAGGATTGCCTACTGAGGACGCTACTTGGGAGCGGGAGAATGAAATTCTTCAACAGTACCCTGAATTTGATGTCAGGTATATGAATATTTGATATTTGATTTTGTGGGCAAAATCCTTAAAAGGTGGGGTGAATATAATGACCCCAATTGATAAATATTAATTAGAGGTTTAATTTAAGGATTTAAATGCCATAATTAGATTCAGTGATAAATTCCGAGTATTTGGACTGTAATAATGACTATGTTATGAGCAGTGTGTTCTGCCGGAAAATTCGCAGTCTTGCGAATTAACCGGTAGAGCTTAAATGAGCAAAATGATTTTAGAGACATAATTTGATAATTCTGACGACAAATATGAGTTCAGAATGAAAAACTGTATAGTCTGGCACTTTCCGTGAAAATCTCATGAATAGTATTTTTACCGGATATTTTGTACTGCTGTTAAGCGACCGGTAGAGTCCAGAAACAAATAATTGAGGAAATAAGAATAAGAAAGTCCAATATATGCCAAGCAAGTCAATATAGGCCCAAGAAAATAATAAGTTTATAAGTTTTCAGTTTCATAAATAAACAAAGTACAATTAGTGGTTCACAGTGCATTTCATCAAAAAACGGTGCAGAAACCATACTATAAATTTTGAATATTGTTCCTTAGGGAATAAAAATTAATATAAATGATGTTAAAAAAATAAAAATATGTTCGTAGCGTTAAGTTAGTTTCGGGCTTGTTAAGTTAAAATACGCGATAGAAAAACATCCCGTTAAGAAGTCACATGTGAATAAAAGGCTAAGCCACTTAATGTCTCATTATCAAAAACATTTCTCTCTCCCCTCATCCCTCCCAAGCCCGTGGCTGCAGCATGGAGAAGAAGGTCTAGGGTTCATTTCTTTCTTCCTTCCATTCTCACTCATTTGGCCATCAAAAAGCATGATTCCACACATGTAAATCATAGGAAAAAGTCCAATGAATCCATCCCACCTATTAGTTTGAGCTATCATTGCTTGTGTGAGGAGATATTTCCTTCCCCTTTTGTGTGGCACTATTCATCAAGAAGGTAAAATGGAGCTTTTGATGGTGATTCTCTTGGTGAAGGTCTTCTAGGCTTTGGGTAGTTGCTTTAAGGTAACAAAACTCCAACCCTATGACTTTAGTCTTTTGATTTATGTTGTGAAAAATTGTGAGCATATTTTGAGTGGAAAATAAAGTAGTTCACCACTTGGATTGATGATAGATTATGAAGGTGTGTTATATAGGAACGGAAATAAGTATTTGTATATGTTTAAAATAAAAAAAAAATCCATGGTGTGGGCTCCCTTGTGATTCGGCCTTCATAAGGTTATGAGGGAATGATGTATAAAATTTTAATCCACGTAGTTGGAAGGCTTCATGTGTTGAAATAAGTGGAAAATTGATGAATGAGTAAGAATACAAAGTAAGAAAAAATATTAGGGTGTCATGCCTTTAGGCTAGGCCATAAGGTGCCATAGAGGGATTTTGTCCAAAATTTAATTGGACAATATATATATATATGCATGTTGGTGCAAGTTGCAAAATTAAGGAAAAGAAACGAAATGAAAAAGAAAGAGCACCCTTGGCCTTCCTTTAAGGATTTCAGCCTTATAGGGTAAAGATAAGGAGGATTAGACTATGTGCTATTTTATTAAAGTGTTGAGTTTTCAATATATGAAATTAATAAGAATATGTAATGAAATGGTTTAGACTTGTATATTGGCATAGGATTGACAAAAATGTAAAGAAAGGAAAATTAAGCGATAAAATGTATGCCTTATGGAAAATCTAGGCATGATAGCATTTTATTGATTTGTATTTATGGATTCTTGCTCTAGGTGTACCTAAAGACTAAGAAGGATCGGAATCTCTTGAAGAAATATAAGTAACTTGTGCCACAAGTAAGCAGATTGATAAAGCTTCAAGAGGTAAGCTCTATGTTTAAGGAGTCTTTTCCTACTTGAGTGCTCCACCATAGTTAGTAGACTATGGTTGGACTATATGACTGTGTAGACACTCTGAATAGGTGCATTCATATAGAGATATTTGATGATATGATATGATATGACATGATATGATATGATAAGACTGGTTCTGATATGATTTCTGTATTGACTTTTGGTACACAGATGTCTTCTTGGGTTTTGCCTGAGATTGACAGTGTACACCTCTGAGTTACTCTATTTCTGTTTGGGGCCATCCCTTGGAAATGACGGCGCACGTCTCTGTTATGACATGATTATATGTTCTGCTCAGTTATGATATATGCTATATGTTGTATCTGTATACTCTGTATCTGACTTTCATGCAGGAGTGAGCCAGTGGTATGGAGAATTCTCTATAAACCTGGAGCTTACTGGGATTTGTAATCTCACCCCTCTTTGGGGCAATATTTTCAAGTGTACAGACTTCCTGTGAGCCTCCCTTAGGCAGGGACGCGACACGTAGCTGAGACTTTTGTCGTTCTGGATTTTTTGGTAGCAGTAGGCTACTATTTTTTGGAGTGTATTTATATAGTTACATTTTTGCCATTTTGAGGATATAGATGTTTAATCCTTTATTTTGTATATAACCTGTATATGTCTTGTACATGTCCTTCAGTTTGATGCATGTACATCTTTGTATTCAGGCATGTGGATATGATTATGTAGAACTCGGTTATAATTATGTCTTGGATTGCATGACTGGTACTTCTGGATATGCATACTGTATAAACTGTCTATCAGGAACTCTTATGAGTGGGATTGGGAAATCCCCGGTTGTCCGATTTACAGAGGTTACTCTGCCCGATTTTCGTTAACGCCTTATGAACATTAAAAGAGAAAAAGAAAAAGTTAGCTCGTATTTTCGTAAGTTAAGTTTTCCGTTGTTTCTGTTTTTATCATATGTATGTTAATTGAATCGGCTCGAGACGGGGATGTTACGTATAACACCTCATATATTTAAATGTGCACTTTAATATAATATTGTGAAATGAAAGTTGGTGGATTAGTGAAAATCCAAGTATTATGGCCAAAAGGGGCAAAAAGGGCAAAATGGTAATTTGCCAACCGTGTGTTCTGAGGCTTAAATATTGAGTTAGAGATTTCAAATGACAAAAATAATGCTGAAAATGGAATCAGAGCGGAAAATTGAGTGAATAGGCAAATTTAGGAAAAATTGATGAATAGTGAAATTTTAGTGTTAAAATACTGAGGTGTGAGTGTACCGATAGGTGTGAAATTTTTATCATTATTTTGGAGAAAGAAAAATATGTCATGGACTGGAAAAATATTTAGATTAAGGATTTGTGATCGGAAATTTTATCGGAGTTAAAGTTAGATCGCGTGTGGGACCCGTGTGACCGAAGTCACTTGGCCCCACCTCCTTTTCTTTCCTTCTTTCCTCTCATTTTCCTCTCCTCCTCGCGCGCTCACAGTGAAGAAAGGGCCAAGAACACCATTTTCACCATTTTCTTCCATTTCTTCCCATTTCTTCGTTTCTCCACCGAATCGCTTGATTTTGGTGTTGAAATCTATCGTAAACAACCTTCCAAAGCCATTGGTAGCACTTAGAAGCCTTGAATCCACCTCTTTGGCCGCGTTTTTGGGCAACTCAGATTCGACCCATTAGTGTTTTTGGAGATTCTTGGAGTTTTGATCTTCAAATGGTTTAGTGAAGCCTTGGTGGTGATCATACAACACATTGTAAGTATATTTGTGTTCTTTTGATGGTTGATTTCTTAGATCTATGAATTTGTGTTCAAAGCTTTGATTTTAGATGTGTGATGATAGAGAGCCCAAATGGAAAAATGCTATTAGATGAAAAGGCCTTAGAATCATGTTTGTAAGCTAGAAATGCTAGGTTAAATTTTGGTGAAAAATATAGGTTTTTAACTTAGAGGAATTTGAGGAATTTTGATGAAAAATGAGTTTTTGTGTAATTGGGATTTGATGATTGTTGTAGGGTGCCTCACACGGTTGGAATTGTGAAAAGTTAAATTGGAGCATACGTTTGGAACGGATTGCTAAGTATTGAGGTAAACTCTTGGAACTTGGGTTTAATCCCTAGTGAGCTCCACCACACCTAGAGGAAGGTTGTGGTTGGATTATGTAGTGATGACATGATGTGTTTGTGTGCTTGTATGCATATTGCTTGTATTGTGTGAAAATTGTGTGGTCACTGGCCAGTTGACGAGTGGAGTTTGGACATCCGCTGGATTCATCCTTGTGAGAATGCCAGTCGGGTATTGCCGTGGAGTCGACTCTGGGAGCGGCGCCAGGATGATCCAAACGTGGGACGTCCGCCGGATAGGGCTCATGAGGAGTTCCGGTTGGGTATTGCCATGGAGTCTTCTCAACCATGGGAGAGGCGCCAGGACTGTCTCGGGAGTTATATGATGGAATCCTTGAACATGAATCCATGAGTGGATGTTCTTGGGTGTCTCCAGGTGGATGGTGATATTGTTTTACTTGCATGCCATATTATGTCATTTTGATACATTTTAGTGAGCCATGGAGTGGAGAGAGCCTCTAGCTCCATTGGTTTACTGAGATATATCCGTATATCTCACCCCGTGTTTGGGGGACCACATTTCAGGTCACTATGAGCCGGGAGGAGCTTCGGGCAAGAAGCCCGTATAGTGGACGTGGGATTGGCATGCGGTACATTGGGATTGCATGGCTTTTTGGAGGAGTTTATGGAGTGCACATAGCATACCATTAGTATTTTGAGACTTAGGTCATGAACATATTGCATGATGTCATTTCCATGCTTTTGTTAGTGTTCATGGTCATATGCTAAGTCTTGTTTATGCTTTATTATTCATGGCTTGGATAACTGTATATTTTGAGTGAGCATGGGACTTGTCCATTGCCACATTCATAGCCTTGAAGTCTAGGTAAGTATTGTTGTAAAAGTGGTCCATAGTTGCATGTAAATGGCCATTATTTGAGAACCTTGTAAATGATGTTAAACTTAAGGAAAATGCATGATGAAAGGGCCTAGAGCCTACATTAGGACATGATTATGTGTTATGTGGAGTACCAAGGGGTTAGGGATGGATTACACACCCTTTTTGGGGCTCAAAACTGCTGTAATCTGTCATTTGCTGCATAGTAATCGATTACCCAAGCATGGTAATCGATTACCATGCAACAGGGGACGAAAAATTGGCTACTGTCTGCACTGGTAATCGATTACTGGCCTTTGGTAATCGATTACCATGTGAGGTAATCGATTACCCAAAGTTGGTAATCGATTACCAGAACAGAGGATGAAGAATTTTTGCTACTGCCTCATTTTTGACAGGTGGTAATCGATTACCACCCACTGGTAATCGATTACTACAGTGTAATTTTCGAAAATTCAGGTTTTTCTAGACTAAAAGAAAGGGGCTTAACTTGATGGGTAGAACTCCAAATGATACGTGGTTTGAAACCACGTGTAAATAACGTAAAGGACTATAACTTGGTAAAATGAGAGAATAAGATGGTGAGTTTAAATGAATTGAATAAAAAGAAAGATTTATGATGTTAGAAAGTGTATGATTCCGCAAATGGCATTTACAATTATAGTGTGGTTTTAATTGATTACGGAGAATGTATTGATGTAAAAGAAAAGGAATATGTTAAAAGAAAAATTTGCCCGTAATTTAATTAATCTAATCACTGTGATTGTAACTGCGCTTAATATCATAATCAATGTTAACAATACCGGTGAACAACGGACTGTTACACGCTTAACATTTTGATCCATAAGAGCGTCAACTAACTTTGCATTCAACACAATTATCTACTCAATAATATCCTAATATATTTTCTCTAGGATATCACAATACCATCCTTGGACTGAGCTACCTTTATCTCTAAGAAATATCAAAGTTTGCAAAGATCCTTTGTTTGAAAGAGATGGCTAAGATGTTGTTTTACCTAAGTAACTCCATGACGATCATTACTTATTATGTCGATGTCCTCAACATACACCACCAAATAAATGGATCTTGGAACCTAGTGGCTATAGAGTACTAAGTGGTAAGCTTCGCTTTGAGTCAAGTCAAAGTGCTTAATAATAATGATAAATCTCCTAAACCAAGCACTTTGAGACAATTTGAGACTATATAAAGGCTTGCAGAGGTGATAAACTAAAATTGACTTTCCCTAAGCAACAAACCCATGAGGTTGCTCCATATAAAATTATTTCATAAGACCGCTATGAAAGAAAGCATTCTTAACATTCCACTGATAAAGAGGCCAGTGACAAACAACAGCCATGCTAAGGAAAAGAAGAACATATGTCATTTTCACCACTGGGGAGAATGTGTCCCCATAATCCACACCAAACACTTGAGTGAATCCTTTAGCCACCAATCGAGACTTAAGATGGTCCATCTGACATCAGGACCAACCTTGACAATAAAAATCCACCTATAACTAACAACAAATTTCCCAAAGGCAAGAGGATCCAAAGATTTGCCTATAGCCAACCACTACTCTGAAGCGTGCGCACAATTTGTCAATCTGGAATGAGATAATGCATCACTTGTAATCATAAGAACAGACACAAAAGGCAAAAAAGAGAGACAAGTAAAATGTAATAGAAAAAGACGATGATAACTCATAAAGGCATAATATGACATTTAATGCAATGTTAATCAAGTAAAATAAACCATAAATAATATTATAATAAATAAATATTATGGTTCACTTGATAAAAATTGAAGCGTTATCCAATTGATGTAGCGTTATCCAATTGATGTAATTCAGTTGACAACATAGGTTGAGTAGGTAGAGAGAACCTATGTTCGATTCACATTAAATATATCTTTGGAGAGGGACGGGGAGTTTTAAGTCGACTCGCCTAAAGAGATAATTAGGATTATTATGAAAAAAGTAAAGCATTTTTCAATCTCTCTGACTTCATTATTAAGCTTCAAAGTTAAAACGACATGTTATTCGAGGTGTCATTTTGGTAACCGAAAAAAGTGTCATATATGTCATCTTCTACCTCTACCCGGGTCAAACTGACAGAAAGTCTAAATTTTTTTATTTTCTTTTTATGATTTCTAATCTTAATATTCACTAAAAAAATTATTAACAATAAGCTTGAAATTGAATTTTTTTTATTGAACATTACCCAGAAGTCCAAAACTAATTATAAAAAGCCATTGCATTGTTTGCACTCCAAAACTAAAGGCCCACGCTTTGGGGAACATGAAGTAAGCCCAAAATTAGGAGAGAACATCAATTTTAAGCGACACAGACAGCAACTAGGAATTGAACAGAAATTATCCTTCATATCTTTTTTTTTTCTTTTTTCTTTTTTAAATATTTCAATCGGTTCATTGCTTCGCAACTAATCCGATTTAGGGCGGGTTCAGGATTAATGCTTTAAACCCCTCCCAAAGGTGGTATTGGGGAGATTTATCCTTCATCTCTTTAATAGGGGCTGAAAATAGAGATTACAAAGTAATAGAAAATACAAAAGGGAATTACAATTTTGGAAATTGATGCTTTAACAATTGAGGTTCAAAAATATGAAAGCACCCCAGCACTCAATTACTGAAATTCCAAGCTACACATATGACAATACTAATGTATTGTCATTAATGTTTAAATAGAGAATGGTATAAGGAACTTTAATAGAGAATGGTAAATGGTACCATTATCTTGAGTTCCTATGTGGCCTTGTGAGGTTTGGTTGTAAGGCCAAATCCAAATGGGAAGAGGGGGTCATAATGAGAATCTCCAACATTCATTGGTAACTGATCAACAGTCTTAAACCATGTCCTTGAAAGCTTCCCAGTGAAACCATAATCACCAAATAAGACGTCTGTCACACCATGACCCTCAGTACCTGGAAGCCAAGCAGCTACAAGGGCTTCAATTACGTCAAGATATGGTTGTATAACCACAGGGCGACCAGAGATGAGTACAACAACACATTTGACTCCTCCACAGACATTGTTTATGGTATTTTGACCAGGATCAGAGATTGTCAAATTCAAGCTGTCACCATTTGTTTCAGCATATGGATGCTCTCCTACTACTACAATTGCATATTCAAAACCATTAGACTTAACATAGTCTAAATCAGGGTTCTCCTTGTAAACTACCTTGGTATCTTTGTCAACAGTGTTTTTAATAGCACTGAGAATTGTAGTACCTGTAATAATATACAAGTGAAGTTAAGATTGTGTTTTCAGTACAAAGATAATGTTAAACAATAAGGAAAAGATTTTGAGAATGAATTTATATTTTATACCACTAGTAATGTTGTTGCCACTAAGTCCTTGCCATTCAATGGTCCAACCACCACACTGATAGCCAAGATTATCAGCATGACTTCCAGCAACAAGTATTTTTGAAGCCTTTTTAGGAAGAGGAAGCAATGGAGTATCAGCATCTTCACCATTCTTTAATAGGACCAAAGATCTTCTCACAGCTTCCCTAGCCAATTCTCTATGCTCCTGTCAAGTTACGGTGCCAATCTAATTTATCATCATGGTATAAAATAGTAGGTAAATAAACATTATAGATAAGACTAAGTGATTAACTAACCTGACTTCCAAGCTCGTTAACTAGGCTGTAATCAGCCAATGGATTCTCAAACAGACCCATAACAAACTTAACCCTCAAAATCCTCTTCACCGCGTCATCGATTCGACTCATGGGTATGATATTGTTTTTCACCTGTAAGGTTAGGCCATCTATGAATTCTGTGTAGTTATAGGGAACCATTATCTGCGGCATTAACATAACAAGAGTTAGAATATGATAAGCCTATATGGAGAATAAGATGAGGCTATATATAATCAACAGACTTGAAACTCATAGTTTACCATGTCAATTCCGGCAGTGATTCCAGCATAAATGGAATACGAATAGTTAGCATGAGCAGGGGAAGTAATCCTGTCAATTCCCTGCCAATCTGATATGACAAAACCCTGCAAGAAATTAAAGGATCTTAAGCCTCATTTAATGTGAGGATTCATAATTCTTAATTCAAAGGACATGATGAGGTAAAGATTACCCTGAAACGGAGTGTGTTCTTGAGGAAGCCAGTGATTAGATCACGGTTAGCATGCATCTTTTCACCATCCCAGCTTGAGTAAGAGACCATGATGGTTGCAACACCCTTAATGATTGAGTTATAGTAGGCTGGCATGTGAATGCTAAGCAATCCATGTCTGTTTATAACTGTATTGTTCTCATTGATTCCTTTGGTGGTTCCACCATCACCAACATAGTGCTTAGCGCAAGCTGCAACTTTTTTTCTGAACAAAGAAACACCAGTACATCAAACACCAACACCAAAAAAAAAGTTTTAAGTAGAATAGTCTAAAAAATATAAAGGAAAAAACAAGAAAAACATGATAGTGTAAGACAAAAGGATTGTGTAAGAAAGGTCCAAAATCAATAACAAAATCTAAAGAAAAACTGCGAAAATCAATGTTTTATATGATAATTCTCATATGTAATCAGATAGAAAACACAGATATAGAACTAGACTAATTCCTGTAACATCATGAATTACTTACTTTCCAGCAACAAACGGAACACCCTTTCGTGAGTTTGCAGGGATTTCACCTTGCAATCCTGAAATGATCTCAGTCATAGCTTGAACTACTTTATGATCTTCACTATAGCTTTCATAACATCGTCCCCACCTTGGATCTCTACAGACCTATTCAAACAAATATGGTATAAGATAAGAGGCCCTTTATAAGAACAAACAGCTATTGTTTGCTATAACTTGGATTTTCTCAATTACCGCAATGCAAGGTGCAAAGGCATATTGAATTCCAGTTGCTCTAACTTCAAGAGCAGTTGCATCTCCAATCTTCTTCACTAGTTCAGGGTCCCTGCTTGTTCAGAGATTAACTTCATCGTCAAGATACAGAAGCATAGTAAAATATTCAAGTTTTGGGAAAAGCGAGATTACAATAAGTTTTAGCATCACATGAGGGAGAAGAGAAACAAATAACGACATAGAAAAAGATAACCAAAGAAGAATTCACAACATTAATCTAAACACAAAATGTTTATATTCTTATGACTTCCTGTCATGTTCATTTAGCTAACCAACAAAACCATGAATACTTTAATAAATTAAATATTTAATAACATCATTCGTAATGTTTTGGGTAAGAGCATTTCGCTTTTCGCTTTTATTATAGGTCTCAACCACTTGTAATTGTTAATTTGGTTAATAATTGTTTATGCACCATCCCTAGTAAATATAGTCATAACTTCAAAAAATCTTTGTTGCAAGGATCCATTTTACTTTTAACTTGCATACAATACAGTTTCGAGTGATATTTAAAAGTTCAACATTACAACACACAGCACCTTTTGAAATAGTCAATCAGTCCAGCAAAGTTGAATATAGGAAATCTTCAATTCTCAAGAGAATTGAAACTCAAATTAGCACACATCAGATATATAAGCATACTTGTGATTTACCTGGTAGCTCCTAGCCCAACGTTGTGAGGAAAAATTGTTGCGTTGTAGACATTGTTATGGCCATGAACAGCATCAATCCCATATATAATTGGAATCCCTAGCCTAGTTGATAAAGCACCCTTTTGAAAATCATTCACCATGTTAACCCAATCCTCTGCAGAAGCCTGTTTCTTTGGAACACTGCCACCCCCACTTAGCAAACTACCTATAAAAAAGGACAATTCATTTTCCACAAAAAAAAATATATGATTAAATAAAATATGCAAATATTCCCATTTCCCAGTATTTGGCATAGAACAAAACCTTACCAATAAAATACTTATTAATCACATCAGCAGAAGCAACACTGCGATCAATCTGAACCATTTGGCCAATTTTCTCTTCCAAACTCATCCTATCAATAAGATCCTTGATTCGAACATTCAATGGCTGTTTTGGATCTTTATATTTCAAGTACTCTGCCTCAGTCATGGCTACCCAACAGTGTAAGAGCATAAGCCCCACCAAGAAGATGGGAATTTTGGCCATTTCTTCTCCTCAATACAACTTCACAATGAGATCAAAACAAAGGTTCAGGTTACTCTTTCAATTATGATTCTTGTTAAGATACAAACACAACAACCACCTCAGAAAAATTAATCTGATGAAGGTAAACATAAAAGAATCCAAATGAAAAGTTCTACACAAGACACGAACCATGTCATTCATAAAGCTAAACAACTACACTCATTTTGGAAATTGAAAACTGCAAAGTTAACCATTCATCAAACAGTACAAGAATCATTTCAAATTTGGTCATGAACATTCATCAGAAAGTAAAAGAAATGAATGATGCCCACCAATTTACTAGTTTCTCGGATTCTCCTACGTGAGATAGAGAGAGAGGAAGAAAGAGACACGATGTGTGTTCTTTCACAGGAATGTCTTCACTTGTTTGAAAGTAAATGCACTATAAATATAGACATACAGAGTGTATAAGCTATTACAAACATCAGAGTGACGTCTGAAAATATTGGGTTTATGACGTACACGGACACGGGATACGGGATATGACACGCCGACACGTTAATTCTAAAAAATTTCATATTTGAACATGTTGGGACACGTTTTGATATTAAATAAAATTTTTAATATAAATAATAATTTATTTTTAATACATATAAGAGCCCATAATAAGTCATATAACCAATCAAATATTTAAATTTTATTACATAAATATAAATATGAGTATAAATAATTTTTGGTACTTTGTTAATTTTTCATGTCAAATTTCATAACAAAAAAAATCAATTTATAAATTATTTCATTTATATTTAGTTAAAAAACTAAAGTTAAGATAAAAAAAAAAAAAAAAACGTATCCGAGCGTATCCTAGCATTGACCGCGTGTCCGAAAAAGTTGATCGCGTGTCCAAAAAATGTCGGGGAGTTGACCACGTGTCTCCAATATTGTCCGCATGTCGGACGCGTGTCCGAGCGTGTCGGATCGTGTCCGTGTCGGACACCTGTCCGACTCACAAATTTTCAAAAATTTTGCGTGCTATACAGCTTATCACCATAGAAAAAAAGAAAAGAAAAGTGTTTGTACTTTCAGATGACATAACTTCTACTCTTATAAAGATGTGGGACTCACATGTTTTTTATTTTGTGATCACCCTCTCCTATTTTATCTATCTCTTTTTACACTTAAGATGACATAACTTTACATCCTTCAACATCATACACAATTTTTCCTAAAAAAAGTGTCCTTTTTAAATTTTATTTCTTCAGATTAATATTTTTTTTGTCAATTATAAATACCGAGGATATTTTTATTAAAAAAAAAAAACTCATTATCAACCTACTACATGTCTAATCATGATTAGATCAGAAACATATTGGATCAGAAATAAGGAAAAAGATTAACGGTGAGTTTACCTAAATTGACTGACTAACTATATTAAGATCATGAAAATGAAAATAAGATAACGATGGAATTTCCTATATTTAAGGGTGTTCTCTAATTATAAGATAAACACTATGACTTTTTTTTCTCTTTTTGGTAAATAACACTATGACTTTATTTATACTGATTGAGATCTTGGCCGTTTCAATGATTATTATTGTTCTAGACATAAAGTGTGTATAAGCTGTTACAAACGTCGGGGTGACGTCTGAAAATATTGGGTTTATTGTTATCACCATAAAAAATGTCCTTTTTAAATTTTATTTTTTCAGATTTCAAATTTATAAATATAGTATCCCTTCTATTTGTTAAAAATTAATTTAATTTTAAAAGGATTAACGACGAGCTTACCGATATTAACTAATTATATTAAGATCATGAAAATGAAAATAAGATAACGATGGATTTACCTATATTTAAGGGTGTTCTCTAATTATAAGATACACACCATTTGATACGTTATGGGTATGAGTAAAAGAGAAAATATACTTTGTAAAAATAAATGGGATAAATAAGAGTCAATTATAATTGAGATTAAAGGCTAAATCACCCTCCCAACTGATAAAGAACTCACTCGCCCACCACTAATTCAAGGTTAGATAAAGATAATAAGATTCAAGACAAGTTTGAGAACTTGCAATACACTTTTTCATTTATCAAATATGTCATTTGCATTACAAAATATCTCATATTTATAGAATAACTAAAAACATGAGAATACAAAAAGACATATAAGTCCAAGAGTTGTTGCTTAGGAAATAGAAATAATAATAACTAAACCCAACTCCTAAAAGTCATGCTCCCGAGAATTGTGTTGCTTAGGAAATAGAAATAACAATAACTAATCTCAACTTCCAAGAGTTAATAACAACAAAAAAAAACTCTTTATTGCACTTTAATTGCTAAAACCTTTGATCTTTCATAATTGACCTATTAAGGCAGCCAACTAATCATAATTTGACTTAAAATAACTTTTAAACCGAATTGAAATTATGCCTTGAAATCAGAAGACGAATTTGCATAACCTAGACTTAAATTTTAGCTTCTCTAATTAAATGTAACATTCTTATTGTTGTGTCACCATTATATCGAGTATTACGTATATCATTTATTAAAGGGAAATCATACTCTTATGTTGTATGATATTGATCTCTTATGTTAGTCTCGCTTCGAAAAATGTGACTCTTTGCACTTCATATGGGAGAACTTCTCTCATACTACATGAGAGAAGTAATCCCATTTATTAAATATGGAAAAAAATTACACTTTTAAACAATTTTTATCTTTATGTTTATTTACATCCATATACCATTTTTTTTTTTCCTTTTGGCAAAAGAGTAGATACTCCTATTGCACCTGAAATGGGATCCTTTTGTTCCCTCTAAGGGGATGTTTGGTACAAGTTTTTTTTTTTGGATTGTTTGGGAAGTGTGGGTGGGTTTTGGAAAATACCATGTTTGGTACAAGTTTGACAAAAATTATTCTAGAAAAATATGTTGCCCAGGAATTGAGATTTGTGTTGAAATTGTGATGAAAGTTACTGTTCCAAAATATCACTTCCGGTGTGATATTTTGGGATTACCAGTTAAATCAAAAAATCAGCGCCAAGTCCTGACCAAAATGACCATACAAAAGTGATTTGATGTCTTGATGATTGGAGTCCCAGTGGGATCAAAAGGAAATAAGTTTTTGATCAGCACGGGTGAGGGTCCAATGGTGAGAAGGGAAGAAATCACCGAGGTTGTGGTACTGTTCATGGGAAGAGAAGAAGAGAACAAAGAAATGAGAAAGCGAGCTAAAAAATTTGTTGATGCTGACAAGAAAACTAGACAAGAGTGTGAATCCTCTTACAACAACTTGATGCAGTTGATAGATGAACTAAAATCATTGAAGATATCAAGATAAATTAAGAAGAAAAACAAACTACATATTTGAAATGAAGAAAGACTAGTCTTGGTGCTTAGTGCTGTGGCTAGCGTGAATCAATTGCTCACAAAGGGAGTATTTTTTTTCCCAACACCTTTTTTTTTTTCGTAAACTTTTCCAACACCTTTACTATTTTAAAAGAAAAAAAATTTGTATGTAAAATACGTTTATCTTATTTTGTTATCTAAAAAAATTATATATAATAAATATAATAGAACCATGTAAAAATAACAGTTTACGTATTGATTTTTGTGCACTATTTTTACATTTTTTAATTAAATAAATAAAACGCGTTTGATTACATACATAACATAAAAGAAAACAAAAGATAAAAGAAGAACATGTACACGTGATAAAAGCTTTTTTTTTTTTTTTTATCTAAACAAAGAAGGAGACAATATTTTTTTTATCTGATTTTTTTTTATCTAATCAATTGTGCACTATTTTTTTTTTATCTAAATAGAAGAACACGTGTTTGATTATCGTTTGGATGAGTTTTTTTTCTCTCTTAAAAGTTATTTTTTAATAGAAAAAAAGTATTTCTCACTTTAAGTTTGTTTAAATGTCTGCTTTTAAAAAAAGCAGATGTCACAAAAAAAACTAAAAACTTACTTTTTTAGAAGCTAAAAATTTTAAATTTTAATATAAGCTGGAGTCAAAAGCCAATTTTTTTTTTTCAAAAACTAAATATATTTATAAAAATATAAATAATTTTAACTTTTGTAAAAAACACTTTTAAACGGTAAGGCGAAACAAACGAGCTGTCAAGCTACACGCGGGTGTTATTAGAGCAGAAACTTTTTTTTTTATTAATCAAAAAAAAAAAGAGCAGAAACTTTTTTTTTTATCTGTGAATCACAATTATTAAGAATATACTGGAAAAGTGAATTTCTCAAAATTGTGACCAAAAAATTATTTGATAAATCAAAATGTTTTCTGAAATATTGACTCAAATTTAATAATTCTATATTTAATTCATCATCGAATAATAACGAAAATGTAAGGTGGCCCTGGTGGTGTCATCACCGTGCTATTGGCGCACGAAGAAAAAAAAGTCCGGGAATATTGGCGCTAGTGGCACAGGAATGAACGTTGCTTGGCACTGTAGTGTAGGGGTGGCAAAAATGAGCCAACCCGTCGGGTTGGGTTGGTAAAAATGAGCTGTCAGCTCGATTTAGCCCGACCCGAGCCAACCCGAGCTCAAACGAGCCAGCTCGCGGGTTGAACAAGACAACTCGCGGGTTATTTTTTTTTTTTTTTTTTTAAGGGTTATGTTTGCTTAAGTGCCTATTTCATTGATGTCAATTGAAAGCTGAATAATGAAAAAAAAACCTCCTCCTCATACTGGATTTGAATTGACTCATAAAATACTTAGTTTGTTAAAGGAATGGGGCATACAGAAGAAGATTTTTACCATTATTTTGGATAATGCATCTGCAAATGACTCTATGGTTGGTGGTTTGAGATGCCAATTGAATATGCAAAAATTGTTGTTATATGATGGGAAATTTCTTCATGTGCGTTGTTCTGCACACATATTGAATTTTATTGTTCAAGATGGAGTAAAAGTTGCAAATGATGCCTTGTCTCGGATTAGAGAGAGTGTTAAATATATAAAAGGCTCAAAATCAAGAATGATCAAATTTAAGGAGTGCATTGAACAAGTTGGTGGTGAGAACATTATCCATTAGGCAATCAATAGTTTTGGCAGTGTTGATAATTTTATACAGCAGAACAAACCATAAAAATTAAATTTTTTGAGCCAACCCGCGAGCCAATATTTTGAGCTAACCAACCCGCGAGCCAACCCACTGGCATCATTTCGAGCTAACTCGCGAGCTTTTTTTGAGCCAACCCGCGAGCTTTTTTACGAGCCAACCCGCGAGCTGATTATCGAACCAACCCGCGAGCCAACCCTAACCCGGCTCGGGTCGAGCCGGGTTGGATTTTCTGGCTCATTTTTTTTTTCGAGCCAACCCGACCCGACCCGTTTTTTTCGGGCTGAATGCGGGTTGGGCCGGGTCGAGCCGGGTTGGCCCGTTTTGCCAACCCTACTGTAGCGCGCGGAAGCCAAAATATTTGTCTCAATCCAAGAATACCATAAGAACAGGGATATTTTTGGATCTGGAATGTAATGCTCTGGGAGCACTTTTAATGTGGTGGGCTGGAAGAGAGAAAGAAATAAAAGATTGGAGAAAGAAAAAAGAAAAAAATAAAATAAAAAAATAAATGTTTAATACAAGTGTTGAATTTTTATAGGAAGGACTACAAAGTCCCCGACAATAATAAAATTTTCCCACATTTTGTATGTGCACAGGTAAAAAATGCGTAAATTGGATTTCCAAAAAGTCGCTTTCCGGAATCTAAACAAAATCTTTGGACTCTCTCTCTCTTTCTCTCTTTATACATATGGACGTGTAGGTTTTTTGAGCTAAAGGGTAAAACACAAGTTAGTATGGTGAGCATTACATCTTCTTACATGGTCATTCCAAGTGAAGCCACTCCAAATGGTAGCCTCGTGTTATCTGAGAGTGAGCAAATTAATGCTCACACTCACTCACTCACTATCTACATTTACAGGGAAAATCACAAGCCCAATCTCAAAATCAATAACATGATTGACACAATGAGAGACTCTCTTGGCAAGATCCTAGTCCACTACTACCCACTAGCTGGCCGTTTACGCATGATAAGTGGTGGCAGATTTGAAGTGGATTGCAATTCAATGGGTGTGAAGCTATTGGAAGCCGAATCCACAAGAGCACTAGATGAGTATGGTGACTTTGAACCTAATGACACAATCAGCGAGCTTCTTCCAAAAGTTGATTATAGTGAGCCTATGGAGAAGTTGCCACTCTTGCTTGTACAGTTGACAAGGTTCATCTGTGGTGGCCTTTGTGTTGGCTTTGTCATTTCCAATGTCGTTGTTGATGGAATTGCTGGCACTCTCTTTGTCGATTCATGGGCTAAGCTTGCGAGAGGAGGTATGTTTAGTAGGAAACTCCAATCCCAATAAGTGAGGCTCACATCGTATTTTAGTTTAAAATCTTAAAATATTAAGTTTTGGGAATAATATTTCTGATATGGAAAGACATAATTTTATTTTCTATATACATATAAATGTGTTTGAGATTCATATTTTTTTTCTTCTTTTCTTCACATGGAGAGCATTTTCGGTACACCAGATGTACTGATGACCTCCATTCAAAAATTGACACTCGGATTAATTTTTTTTTTCTCTTATCCATGCACACATCACAAAAAATGCCCAATCTTGATTGGCCCGTCACACCACTGACGACTCGGTGCGACGGGTGTACCTAAAATATTTTACTTCACATGGCTCCACATAGATCCTACACACTTTTATGCGTGTATAAAAAATAAATTTATCTCCAGTAACATCATAAACATTAATCCCCAAATTCATATGTCTTAAGCATTAAGTGTGAGATTTAATATCAATTAAATTTGGAGAACTCTGATATCACTTGTTAGACCTTCAAAGGAGATTTCTTTAAATAATGAGTTTTTTCACTTATATGATTCGTACTTCTCAATTGCTAGACAATTTTGGACTTGTACACTCATCACTCGCGTTTGAATTTACAATAGGTACCTTGGAGAAAGATGAGATGCCATTTTTAAATCGAATGACTTTAACATCTGAGGCAACCCTTAATAAAGCACTACACTTTGACCACCCAGAATTCAGGCCTTTGCCTCTTTTACTAGGCAACTCTGACACCACATTGGAGCATAAGAAGGAGACAAAACTTGCAATGATGAAACTCACAAGAGAGATGGTGGAAAAGCTGAAAAAGAGAGCCAATGAGTTCATGGAAGGTGAAGAGACTGTAGTGCATCGTCAACCTTATAGCAGATATGAAAGCATTGCTGCTCATATTTGGAGGTCAGCATGCAAAGCTCGCCATGGTTATCACAATCAACCAACGGTGGTTCACATTGTTGCTGGTACTCGAAACAGACTAAAGCCACCACTTCCTCTAAACTTTTTGGAAACGCTACACATCCAACGGTGACACCCACATGCTTGAGTGGGGATATTGTGTCAAAACCACTGAGCTATGGGGCAAACAAGATAAGAGAAGCGATTGAAATGTTAACAGATGAGTATTTGAGGTCAGCGTTTGATTTTATAGGGAGACAGCATAATGTGGCATGTCTTAGACCCTCCTTCAACTATTTAGGGTGTGTGGAAAACCCATTTCTTGGGAATCCTAACCTTAACATTTGGAGTTGGATGAGTAATATGCCACTTTATGGACCTGATTTTGGGTGGGGAAAGCCTGTTTATATGGGTCCTGGTGTTGTGAAAGGAGATGGAAAGGCATTCATCATGCCAAGTCCAATAGGGGATGAGTCTATTTCCATAGCCATTCGTTTACAAAATGCTCATATGGAAGCTTTTAAGGAGTTCTTCTACCAAGACATATGAATTTGGTTGGTGATGAAAAGACAAGTGATGATGACTAGGTTTCAACTTCAAGTGTTGACATCTTGGTACTTGTTTTACTTTGAGTTTGGGAAAGTTATGTTTAATAAGAATTTAGACTCTAGCATGTGGTAGATCATATATATGATCTATCCATATGATAAGAGCTGAAATGAATAAAATGTTGATGATTTATTTGGACTGGTGGATCCATCTTTATTTGTTTGGTTAAGAACATATAGCCTCTTAATTATGGTTATTTCTGGTGCATTTTAGATCCGTATTACGACGTTTTCATAAATATATTTTTTTCTTCTATTTTTTTAGTATGGAAAACAAAAATCGTTAAAAGTAGCGTTTGATAAAAGTGATTTATTTTCATGATCAAGAGAATTAACTGATTGCCCGCGAATACAAATTGACATATATAAAAAATATTTTTTTGGTTTTATAATTCTCTGTTACACCTTTTTAAATAGAGAAATCGTATAATTTTTCATGGGACAGATTATATTGACAAACTTTTTTGTTTACGAACTACACTATATTCTCCCGGGAGAATACAAACTTTTACAAACTATACTATGTTCTCCTGGGAGAAAATAATGTAATTTGTAAAAAATTCAAAAAAATTTATAAACGGACCATGTCCCATTTTTTATTAACATTAAATACACGTTTTTTTATTTATTTAAAACACTATTTATTAGTGCCCCCTCTGCAAACTTCTTCCCACGTTCTGTCTTCTGTCTCTTTGCTTTTTAGCTTCTCTTTTTCTTTTTCATTCTTTTAGATGCTGCATGTCACGTGCGGAATGGAATGCTTTGTTTTTTTTTTTTTTTTTTTTGGTTAAATTTGAATTTGGCTTGCTGAAGTGCTAGGCTATGCCATGAGAAACGCGATTCAAGTGGTAGATGGCATAACATGGGTCAATTTCGAGCATTTTGATTTGTCTATTAATGCATTCAAAGTTTGGAAATCATGGTGATTCCATGTTTTTAAAAACAGTTTTTTCTAGTCTTCAGTACACAAAAAACTCGTTTGGTAAGTCTGTTTTGTACAAAAAAAGTTTTAAAAAATATAACTATTTTTTTGTTTGTAAAATCAAATTTAGAGAACATGTCTTGTTTTTGTTTTTTGTTTTGATTTTTAACTCTATTATAAAAAACACAGAAAACAACTGTTTCCATAATTATTCTACAAAATAATTTTAAGAACAAAAAAATCAAACACAATCAAACAGACCCTATGTAGTTGTCGCGTGAATCACTGTATTCCTATCAAATAATCTTACAAATTTATGCTTTCGTGACTTACAGTACTTTGTACTCAGGCTCCCCCACTAGTAAATAATTATATATAATGCTGTAGTGTTGGTTTTTCGAAGATTTTTGTTTATTAGGGTGGAGTAAAATTCGAGATCTTAATCTATTTTAAATCTTTTCTATGGAGATTTGTGTTTCAACTGCATCCACGTTACTCCCTCTTTGATCTGTTTATGGAGCACATAAGTTGAAACAATAGGAGTTAGGCCCTGAAGAAACTCTACCACGACTATAAAATTTCTTGACATCCCTATTTCAGTACTATTTTCAATTAATGTATTATATTGTTAATATTATTCGGAGTTGAAAACTCATCACAAATGATGGTATTAATATAGAGTAAGTTAACCTATGGTATTAATGAAGGGTGAGACAATATAGGGGCTGTGATTATGGTCGTATTGGGTTTGCTTGAGTTATTTAAAGAAATGAAAAGTTCAAAAACCCGTGTGATTTGTTTTTGAATCAATTATTCCCTTATGCTTTATTTTTTATCATTTACCCCACTATGTTTTTTCCTATCCAAGTCTCTCTTTAACAGTATTAAAGTTTCAAATTATTATGACTATTCTACCGTTCTACTAAAATACACTTTAGCTACATTGTGTTATATCTTTTCCTAAACTTTGCAAGAATTTTTTATCACATAAAATTTCTCCAAGTTATGACAAAATGTTGCAATAAAAATTCATTACTTGCTAAACTTAATAATGGTTACTTAATCCTCTAAGGAAGGGAGAAATGGTAACGGGATAAATCAATGATATCAGCAGATAAGCTAACCTTCGTATTTTCAGACTACTAGTTTGTGACAATAGTTTGAAGACATTTGGCTACGGCTTATCATAAGTATTCAAATTAATAATTTTTTAATAAAAAAAGAAAAAATTATTAGATAAAAAGAGAGGTATAACCGTATAAGGAATCCACAACAAAGATAATACCGGAAAAGGAAACGGAGTGAAAGACCCTGCCATACCCGAAACCATTAAAAGACCATGTCCTATAACAATCTCATACTATCTAAAAATTCCATGCACAAAGGAATTTCCGGACAGTGCTATAGGGTAAAAAAACCTTGGAAAGATTGGGAAAGAAGATGACCCAAGTCACTAAGTAGCTGAAGTGTGTATTTTTATAAAAAAGGTAAAATAATCATAATAATTTGAAACTCTAACACTGTTAAGGAGAGATTTGAATGAAAAAAAAAAAAAAAAGGCACAGGATGAGAATAAATAATAAAAAATAAAGTATTGGATGTAAGTGATTTAAAGACAAATCACTTGAGTTATTTGAATTCTTCCCAAAAGTTAAATAGCCACTCTTTTAAGTGATGGGGTTAAAGGTTTAATGGAGAGTAAACACTATGACCATGAAATGATAAGGCTTAAGAATATGGTATAAATTTATGTAATCATACAGATCTCATTTTTTATAATTCCAACACAAGGAAGAGGTATTTGGTAAATAAGATTTATACGAGTAAAATATTTGGGTCCATTTGAAACAAAGCATCGTTACTATTACGAGAGGAAAACGAAAGCCATATGATCGAGTAAAAGGAATTACAAAAGAATAATGCATGATGTCGTGGGACTTTTTCCTTTACACTAAATTATTCTATATACAATACTCTCAACACTTCCCATCAAACTAGAGCATTCAAATCATGTGTCAAGCTTGTTATATATGTAATCTATTTGGGGATTCATCCAGTACTTAGTGAAGACATCTACCGGTTGATCATTTGAGTTGACAAAAAGCATAATGAGTGCTCCGGAAAGGACTTTCTACTTGATAAAGTGACAAACTATTTCAATATGCTTAATTCCTTCATAAACACTAAATTGAAGGCAATACATCAAGCAACTTGATTATCGCAAATAAATTTTTCTATTTTAGCATCTCCAAGCTTCAGTTCCAAAAGCAGTTTATTTAGCCAAAAATGTTCACAAGTGGCTATGGCCATGAAATAATACTTTGCTTCAACACTCGATCTAGTAATCACACTTTGTCTCTTACTTCTATAGGAAACTAAGTTATTTTTAACAAACACACATTATCCAGAGGTGGATCTCCTATTAGTGGAGCAACTTTCCCAATCAACTTCTGAGTAACCCACAACTCTAGTATGACATTTGTCTCCGTAGAAGAGTCCTTTCCATGGAGATGATTTGATGTACTTGAGAAAACGAATCACTGCACTCTAATGATTTTCACAAGGAGAATTTAGAAACTGACTCTCTACACTAACTGCAAATGAGATTGTATGTTCTAGCTAGAGACAGTGAGGTAGTTTAGTTTTCCAACTAATCTTTTATACCTTTTTAGATCTAAAAATGTCTCTTTTTAATTTGATAGAAGCTTAATATAATGATCCCAATTGGTAAATCTTAATTAGAGGTTTAATTTAAGGATTTAAATGCCATAATTAGATTCAGTGATAAATTCCGAGTATTTTGACTGTAATCATGACTATGTTATGAGCAGTGTGTTCTGCCGGAAAATTCGCAGTCTTGCGAATTAACCGGTAGAGCTTAAATGAGCAAAATGATTTTAGAGACATAATTTGATAATTCTGACGACAAATATGAGTTCATAATGAAAAAACTGTATAGTCTGGCACTTTCCGTGAAAATCTCGTTAATAGTGTTTTTACCGGATATTTTGTACTGCTGTTAAGCGAACGGTAGAGTCCAGAAACAAATAATTGAGGAAATAAGAATAAGAAAGTCCAATATATGCCAAGCAAGTCAATATAGGCCCAAGAAAATAATAAGTTTATAAGTTTTAAGTTTCATAAATAAACAAAGTACAATTAGTGGTTCACATTGCATTTCGTCAAAAAACGGTGCAGAAACCATACTATAAATTTTGAATATTGTTCCTTAGGAAATAAAAATTAATATAAATGATGTTAAAAAAAATAAAAATATGTTCGTAGCGTTAAGTTAGTTTCGGACTTGTTAAGTTAAAATACGCGATAGAAAAATATCCCGTTAAAAAGTCACATGTGAATAAAAGGCTAAGCCACTTAATGTCTCATTATCAAAAACATTTCTCTCTCCCCTCATCCATCCCAAGCCCGTGGCTGCAGCATGGAGAAGAAGGTCTAGGGTTCATTTCTTTCTTCCTTCCATTCTCACTCATTTGGCCATCAAAAAGCATGATTCCACACATGTAAATCATAGGAAAAAGTCCAATGAATCCATCCCACCTATTAGTTTGAGCTATCATTGCTTGTGTGAGGAGATATTTCCTTCCCCTTTTGCGTGGCACTATTCATCAAGAAGGTAAAATGGAGCTTTTGATGGTGATTCTCTTGGTGAAGGTCTTCTAGGCTTTGGGTAGTTGCTTTAAGGTAACAAAACTCCAACCCTATGACTTTAGTCTTTTGATTTATGTTGTCAAAAATTGTGAGCATATTTTGAGTGGAAAATAAAGTAGTTCACCACTTGGATTGATGATGGATTATGAAGGTGTGTTATATAGGAACGGAAATAAGTATTTGTATATGTTTAAAATAAAATAAAAAAATCCATGGTGTGGGCTCCCTTGTGATTCGGCCTTCATAAGGTTATGAGGGAATGATGTATAAAATCTTAATCCACGTAGTTGGAAGGCTTCATGTGTTGAAATAAGTGGAAAATTGATGAATGACTAAGAATACAAAGTAAGAAAAAATATTAGGGTGTCATGCCTTTAGGCTAGGCCATAAGGTGCCATAGAGGGATTTTGTCCAAAATTTAATTGGACAATATATATATATATATATATATATATATATATATATATATGCATGTTGGTGCAAGTTCAAAATTAAGGAAAAGAAATGGAATGAAAAAGAAAGAGCACCCTTGGCCTTCCTTTAAGGATTTCAGCCTTATAGGGTAAAGATAAGGAGGATTAGACTATGTGCTATTTTATTAAAGTGCTGAGCTTTCAATATATGAAATTAATAAGAATATGTAACGAAATGGTCTAGACTTGTATATTGGCATAGGATTGGCAAAAATGTAAAGAAAGGAAAATTAAGCGATAAAATGTATACCTTATGGAAAATCTAGGCATGATAGCATTTTATTGATTTGTATTTGTGGATTCTTGCTCTAGGTGTACCTAGAGACTAAAAAGGATCGGAATCTCTTGAAGAAATATAAGTAACTTGTGCCACAAGTAAGCAGATTGATAAAGCTTCAAGAGGTAAGCTCTATGTTTAAGGAGTCTTTTCCTACTTGAGTGCTCCACCATAGTTAGTAGACTATGGTTGGACTATATGACTGTGTAGACACTTTGTATAGGTGCATTCATATAGAGATATTTGATGATATGACATGATATGATATGATAAGACTGGTTCTGATATGATTTCTGTATTGAGTTTTGGTACACGGATGTCTTCTTGGGTTTTGCCTGAGATTGACAATGTACACCTCTGAGTTACTCTATTTCTGTTTGGGGCCATCCCTTGGAAATGATGGCGCACGTCTCTGTTATGATATGATTATATGTTCTGCTCAGTTATGATGTCTGCTATATGTTGTATCTGTATACTCTGTATCTGACTTTCATGCAGGAGTGAGCCAGAGGTATGGAGAATTCTCTATAAACCTGGAGCTTACTGGGATTTGCAATCTCACCCCTCTTTGGGGCAATATTTTCAGGTGTACAGACTTCCGGTGAGCCTTCCTTAGGCAGGGACACGACACGTAGCTGAGACTTTTGTCGTTCTGGATTTTTGGGTAGCAGTAGGCTACTATTTTTTGGAGTGTATTTATATAGTTACATTTCTGCCATTTTGAGGATCTGGATGTTTGATCCTTTATTTTGTATATGGCCTGTATATGTCTTGTACATGTCCTCCAGTTTGATGCATGTACATCTTTGTATTCAGACATGTGGATATGATTATGTAGAATTCGGTTATAATTATGTCTTGGATTGCATGATTGGTACTTCTGGATATGCATACTGTATAAACTGTCTATCAGGAACTCTTATGAGTGGGATTGGGAAATCCCCGGTTGTCCGATTTACAGAGGTTACTCTGCCCGATCTTCGTTAACGCCTTATGAACATTAAAAGAGAAAAAGAAAAAGTTAGCTCGTATTTTCGTAAGTTAAGTTTTCCTTGTTTCTGTTTTTATCATATGCATGTTAATTGAACCGGCTCGAGATGGGGATGTTACATTTATGGTATCAGAGCAGTTTCTCTAGGAGAGCCTGTGAAATATTGCATGAACTGTTCGGGTCATTATGTTCTTGAGTCTTTTCTTGGAGTCCTATGATATGCATGTCTGATCATTGAGTGCGAGCGTAGCTAACTCATTCCTTTGTGTGAAATATGCAGAATTATGGTTCGTCCGAGAAGGACTCCGGATCCTCCGAATGACCCGACAAATCCAATTTTGGCAGATCTGGCCAGGCCCCAAGTAAATCAGCGGGGTGGTACTTCGCAGCCAGATCCGATTATAAGGGCCTTAACTGAAATGCAGCAAAATATGGCTGCAGCTAGGCAACGAGATCTGGAAGTAATGATGAAAGCAAATCAAGATCTGATAGAGGCTAATAGGTTGGCCAATCAACAGATGATGGAAGCAAGCCATGCGGTGAATATTGAAATGATGAGGTTACTCCTTTCGGAGGTGAGGGCGAGTGGACAAGGTCCACAATAGCAGCCACAACCAGAGGCGTGGAGGGAGAAGGAAACAATGAAGTAAATGAAGAGTCTAGTCACAGGGGTGGTGTGGCACAGCCAGTGAATAACAGAGAACAAAGAGAAAGAATGCTTAATGCCTTCCGGAAACATACACCACCAAATTATAAATGAGGCATTGATCCTATTGCCTCCATTCAGTGGTTGGAAGAACTGGGGCATAGTTTTACTGTCATGGAGTGTGATGATCATCATAAATTATTGTATGCTTCTTATATGCTGCAAAATGATGCAGCCGATTGGTGGAGAAACACTCGTCAGTCTTTTGAATGCCAAGGTTATGCTATCACTTGGCCTTTCTTTGAAAGACATTTTTTACTGAAATACTTTCCGGAAGAAGCCCGGTTAAGGAAAAAGGGTGAGTTTGAAGAACTGAGACAGGGTCAGATGTCTATTGATGAATACTTGAACAAGTTTAATAAACTGGCCAAATACTCTCATTTCCAAAGAGCACCACCTACTGAGGATGATCTGATCTTTAAATTTCATAAAGGACTACAGGATAATATTTCTGAAAAGCTGGCAGGTGATTCGTTTGATACTTTTGCTGCACTTGTTAAAAAGTGTTAAAATGTCCAAGAATATTACAGAAGGAAGAACAAGGATCAGTCATCCCCTAATTCCGGTCCTAAAAATACTACCGGAAATGTAAAAGGAAAGGGTTTGTAGGCGAAATAATCTGATGGTAAATTCAAGAAGACTGGGAATTCAAAGCACAGAAATTTTAAACTTGTT